>CAJVSB020000264.1:0-194624 GCA_911865555.2 Thlaspi arvense
AAAAGACCAGGGCCTTGTTTACTGCTTTGAAATTGTTTAATACTTTGTCCTTGATCTCAAAAGACAAATGATAGCTTCATTTGTGTCCTTATCTGATTAAATTAATAGTTTAATACAATTTGCGGAAAGTGGGGTTTATTGCTTTTTTGTCTACTGAGATGACACCTTGATAACAATTAGGTTAAACTGCTGATGTATTAACCAGTTTTAAATCTTGATGAATATGGGAGTGATCTTTTGAGCTTACAGATAGTCCTGGAATGTTTCCACTCTTTCAATTTGATAAAGCATTTCCTATAACTTGAGGATGCCTCATTTCTTTTTATCCAACAGGCAGTAGTACATACTCGTGCTTGCAGTTTTGTTTCCCTCTATTTTCCTTTTATCCATTAGGCTTCATGCTCATCATCATTTCTCTCTTGAATCTAATTTCCTACTGGTTGCCTGTCACTTGGACCATTTGTGAAATGGTAAGTGGATAGCTAGCTTTTGGTACTTCATTTCCCAGAATATGGCTAATGCTATTCGTTGTTGAAAGGAGGGAAGTTGGGGGAGGTGGGGGGAGGGGGGGGGGGGTTGAGTAGTTAGGGGAGGGATTGCAATGTCCGACAGAAGGGAAAGAATTCTGTATGAAACCAAACATGATGAAGGACAACTAGTTTGTTTACAAGTTACACTTATTCCTTAGGTCCTAGGTTCTTTTCCTTTATACCTTTCCTTCCCTCATCCTATATATCCTTCCTACCATATAGATCTTAAATGGCACACAAAGAAACTATACTTCTTAACTCCATTCCTTCAGCAACATATTATGTTCTTATATTATCCCTCCTATCCATTCTTCCTACCAAAACATTAGAGAAATTTTTGTATTAGATTCAATTCCCCACGTAAGTAATAGACTGAACCAACTACCAATTAGATTTAATCTCATATTTAATGCCCCTGTATCACAGTTGCGCCATACCAACCATTAACTCCCAATTTTTGATTGTAGTCAATTGGGGTTCAATCCTTGTACTTTATCCACCCCAATTTTTGGTCAGGCATTCACAGACTTGAGACCTCGGAGTAGTAAATCATGTAGATTCCATAACGTGCATGCGGAAAAATGAGTTACTTTTGCTGGTATTGGTAGGCTGTGGACTAACTAACTAGTGCGTTAATTGTCCTCATATCCGTTAGAGCTGATTTAACCAATATTAGGGTGACTGGCAGAAGGTATCACCAGTACTCTGCTCACAAAATCTGTCACGAAAATCTGTCGCCTGCCATGTGACACATGTATTCAAAACAATTTCAAGCAACCCAAGTTGTTTCTGAAGATTGAACACAATCCTATGCCTGAGACAGACGATTATGACAGTGGTCGCGCAAAGGATTCAACAGCCGTATTGGTAGTATTCTTATAATGATATATAGAGTAAGAACCTCTTACTTGTACGAGTCTAACAAAATATTTGGATTTCACTTTGTTAACTTATTTCTCCGAATCGTAGCATCCATAATGATCTTGCAAATGTAAACATACAGGTTCAAGATCAACTAGGGCAAAGCCTCTGCACTGGACTTCATGCCTGAAGATAGCCGAAGACGTGGCTCAGGGCCTGGCTTACATCCACCAAGCCTCAAATCTCACCCACGGCAACCTCAAATCAACCAACGTCCTCCTTGGTACCGACTTTGAGGCCCGCCTTTCAGATTATTCCCTTTCTATCCTCGCCTACTCTTGTTCCACCGGCGACCCAAACACCGATTCCTACAAGGCCCCGAGACCCGGAAAACTGACCCCAGACCCACACGCAGGTCCGATGTTTACGCCTTTGGGGTCCTCTTGCTGGAGATTATATCTGGTAAGGCTCCATCCCAGCATCCGTTTCTCGTGCCCAGTGAGATGCTGGATTGGGTGAGAGCGGTGAGGGGAGATGAAGATAATGACGGAGACGATCACCTCGGGATGCTAGTGGAAGTGGCTTGTATTTGTAGCTTGACGTCACCGGAGCAAAGGCCGGCGATGTGGCAGGTGGTGAAGATGATGCAGGAGGTGAAGGAGAGGGTTGCAGTGGAAGATAATGCCAGGAGCAGGAATGCACGTAATGGGCATTATTGATTTCTGAACTGATTCAATTGAATGGCTCAAGCTGATAGCTACAATGAAATGGACGTCTCCCAGGTTAAGTCTTGAGAAAGGGTTTCCTTGTGGAGGCGACAGGGATTTTTGTGTGGTTCTTACAAGCTCAAGAACTTTTCCCTTTATTCGACGAGGTTGGAGAGGTTAAGATCAGGAGCATTTGGAGATCTCTTAGAGGCTTTAAAGTGGGGGCCCAATTGTCATTTGAAAGAATTTTTTTTTACATATATAATTTATTTTGTTAATGTAAATTTGGGCATTGCTTGAAGTTTCCTTCTGTTTGATCATGTTCTTAAAAACAACAAAGCAGAATCTATACTTTAAACCTGTTTGAAGAGTTGCTGTTTTTATTGAAGAGTAGAAATAGTTAAAAAAATGTTAAAAATATACCAATTGGGAATATTTGTATTTTTTATTGAAAATTAGAAAAAAATTGATAAATATATGTTTACTAAAATAATTGTAATAATTGTTTTATATGTTAAAAATGTTTAAATTATCTATTCATTTAATATTTTTTATTTTAATGCTTTAAAAATTAATATTCAATATTTAAAAGCTTTTTTCAAATTAATATTTAGTATTTAATTATAATGTATATTTTTTTATTTTTACTTTATTTTTAAATTTTCCTAAAAAATGTTATTTATTAAATAATTTTCATCCGACAGCTTTTTTTGGGAAATGTTTTATATTATTTTTGAAGAATGATAAAGTATTGTAATTTCTATTTTTATCTTAAATACATGTATGGTAGCAATAAAGTCTAAAAAACAAAATGATAATTAACTAATCTAAATCCATATTACTTTCCTAGCGCAACTTGTATGTTATAATAAAAAAATATTTTGTACGCCAAAACAATATATATGTACAAAAGACAACAAATGTATGCAAGTTAAAGAGTGATTTGCAAAATTTATTTTCAAATAGAAAAAATAGTACCGTGCATTTTAGAATTTTTTAACCATTTATCTTACTAGGTGTAAAGTACTAATTTTTTTAATTTTAAGAGTATATTTCACAAAACACACCAAGCCAAAATTGTTCTTTCCAAACTAAACTCAAGGGGACGAAAAGGTCCAAGGGTTTGATTGTTTATTTTGAAAGTTGAGGCGCCAAATTCTATGTTAAAGATGGAAGTGCATCTTTACAGATTATTTTATTAGACGAGACTCAATTTTTTATTAATATTTTTATTTAATTTTAACATCTAAGCCAATGTTTTAAGGGGTATTAACTTGGCCTAGGTCTTATCTTGTCTTATTACTCTTTTACACATTTATCATGTTTTATTACTCTTTCTATACATTTTCAATAATTTTATAAATAATTAAAATAAAAAATTCGTGTAGCTATCATTATCTGTTTTTATTAGTCGAATTAAGATAAAATTATCAAAATTTGATAAGTATAATAAAAATATATTCAGGGTGATAAAAAGAATTTTAAGATGATATTGTCATTACTTTCGAACGGTAAAATTACTGTATTAATAGAATAAAATTATCCTATCAAGACAAGCGAAAGACCCTTAATATGGTACCGCGCGTGAATTTTTTATTTAATAGGAAATTTTAATTATATATATATATATATTTGAAAGCATAGTCATATTTTTATGTTTGCTTTATTTTAGCTAATTGTATAATTATGACCATTCAAAACTTTATCTTTCAAGGGTCAGAATTTTTAACTACTTTTTTACTGATTCGTCTACTGTTGGGGTAACTGCTTTTTCATTTTTTCATTTTTTTTAAAGGAAACCAGTCAAAACATTTCTTTGCAGTCAAACGGAGTTTGAGGAAATATACGCCGGCACAAACAATATCTGTGACATCCTGAATTTGTACAACAATATCTGCTAGTGAGCCTCCAAGGTAAAAGTGGTTTAAAATTTTTTATCAATAATTTTATGTAATGCGAACAATTGTCAAAAAATAGTTGAATAATATCAATAATAAAACTTATATTTAATCTATAATCAATAATAAGAAAAATCTGATATACAAATTAATATGAAAATTAAATGTGCTTTATAACTTGAAAATGGAACAACTTATTTAAACTGTAATAAGAAATCAAAATAAACATGACTTCCTTTGTAATGACCCAATTTTGAAATTTAGGTTTTAATTGAATAAAATAGATTTTTCAAGGACTTAAATAAAATATACAAAAATTGTAAGGACTAAAATTGAAGACCCACACAAACTTGGAGGACCAAAACATAAATTTTCCATTCTTAATAATACAAGCACGCGCGCATGCGTGCACAAAACCTTCCTCCAATTTCCGCTACATCCATTGCAATGAGAAAACCCCAAGCGGCAGGTTAGGGTTTTTGGCCGTATCTTTCTCCAACCAATTAGCTACCTTCATTTAGCAATTGGTTTTTCCCATTGTTGCAAGATTAGTGTTATGCCCCAAAATTAAGCACGTGATTGGTACTAAAAATGGGTTATCAACCTTAGTCAGTATCGAACAAAATCAACACATAGAACTTAACTAGATTCAATGCAAGTAACATGAGTATATAAAATAGAAGGATCATGTCTGCAAAGTAAATGAAGCATTCTAAAATACAAACAGATAAATACAACAATATTTGTATGTCAAAAATAGCACAGTAGAAACTGTGTACTCACTCAAAGACATGAACGAGGTAGTGAACCAACACTACAATCTAGAAAGGTTGGGAAATAAGTGGGTAGAAACACAATGAATGATAATACATATTCTAGTTATACTGAGACATACATTGTAAAACATATCAACATTTACATATCATAACTAGTGAGCGAAGTATATATATGTCACTGAAAATCATACAAATATACCTCATAGCTTTAAATTTTACAATTTTGTCAAAAATATTTAGGGTTTTAGTACCAATAACATACAGGAGTGCCAAAATATTAGAAATTCCATCTCATGACAGAGCGTATCATATCAAAGGTGTCACATATTACATATTGTTCTACGATCTTGTACTGAGCTAAAACCAAAGCATACTATGTTTGCCAGAAACTCATAATAACCGAAACGAGAATAACTCCCGATATGTGATTTTCAGAAAACATACATAATAGAGACAGATTTAAATCGAAATCATATATTTCAAGTAACTCACTATAAATTTAAAAAAAAAATGAATACCTATCTCAGGGTTTAATTTCCAAAACCAATAAACCATAACATAGCAAATAATTAACTACAAGAGTTTAAAACACATGCATAAAATAAGTATTATTAGTCACAATACAAGATAAAATCGAAAAACTCGAATCTCTGAATAATAATCTCAATGGCCGTAGTGCGTCTTCTCGAATGCATTTGTAATCATAATGATTTAAAATTAAAAACCAAAACTGAAACCCAAACCTGTTAAGGACTCAATTCTTTAAAATGGGTCTTAACCCCATTTTGGAACCTTAGCATGCATCCTGAGATTTATTGTTTAACACCTGAACATAAAACAAACCAAAACATGAACCAGTCTTATGTAAAAACCCTTAAACCGAAGTGAACATATCTCGAATACCCCTGAACTAGCCTTGAATACCACTGAATTGGCCTAAATCAGCCCTAAACACCTTTGAATTTACATGATTCGACTACAAACACCCTTTAATTGGACTCAACTGGCCATAAACACCCCTGAACTAGCCTGAACTGGACACAAACACCCCTGAACTAGACTTAACCGACCACAAACATTCATAAACCGAACTGAACTGGCCACAGATACTCTTGAATCGAACTGAACCAATCTCAAACACTCCTAAACTGGACTAAACCAGTATTAAATACCATAGAACCAAGCTAAACTGGCACCAAATGTCACACCCCACCCCGTAACTCGAGCGAGATGTGAAAGTAGAATAGGGTTTAGTAATCTCTGATATCCGAAATTTACCAGAGAAGACCAAACCTTATTCGACTATCGTACTTACTGAATCAAACATACAACTTACATCTAAAGGTCTAAATAATATAACATGATATAATAATAAAATAATAATAGTAATTGTAATAGTAATAAAATAAAATATATATATATATATATATCTTTCCAACTGCCCAAGAACCGTGTTTCACGTAGTGCTCATTAAAATAGTAATAATAATAACAAAATAATAAATAATAAAATATTATTTTGTACCACCTCTTTTGACCGACTCAAAAGGGAGCTATTTAAGGCCCCACTTGCTTGCTTCAAGCGTGAATAGGAAGAAAGAAACAAATAGACACAAAGAAAAGAAAAAGAAATGGGAGAAACAAAAGAAGTGAGGAGAAGAAGCTGGGAGAACCTGGAGCTAAGCTTGAAACTTGGGCGAAAGTTTGGTAAGGTTTTCTTACTTCTTGATTATGGCATGATGCTATCTCTATTTTAGCAAGTTATTCTCTGAGTTAGTGGTGGTTTCCAAGTAGATAATCAGGAGAGAGGAAAGAAACGAGCCATGAAGGGAGGAGTAATTTAATTTAGCTTAACTATTGAAATCCTACACCAACTTACACAACCATGTTGAGCATTAGTGTTTGGCTGTTTTGTCTCATCAACTGGGCCAACTTTAAGGTTAATTGAAGAGCCATCTCGTGGCTATTTTTGTGGGGAAATAAAGGAAGTTAAAAAAGGTAAGTGAAGGTTAATATAATTATGTAAATCCATGTCCATATTATCAAGAAATTGGTTTAGTTAAGAAATTAAAAATTTTAGTGAAAATTTGGAATTTTTCTGTGGATTAAAGCTTACTAAGCATGGGATTAGCTTACCTTAGAAGTTGTAAATTAGGAAGATTTTAGAGTTAAAATAAGATTAAGAAGATGATTAAGTTAATTAATAAAGTAAAGCCAAATTACTATTAGAATTGCTTAAGCCCCATCCTAGAAGCTCACCGACCCACTTATGGATTATTTTTCATAAAGAATAACTATAACTCCTTTTGTGAACGTGAGTATGCCGTAATATACCTAACTTGATGATGAGTGTATATTAATATTTTGAGAATTTTCGGAATATATGTGCAGTAGAATTTTTGGTCGAAGTAGAAACGGTGGAAAACAGCTTAATTATAAATACATCTCATATACGTATTTGCATATTCATGTATTTATACATAGTCCATTAATAACGCATATGATTCTGTTCTAGGAGAAATATACCGACTAGTCAGTAAGGCCGATAAGACTAAGTCTGAGCACACACAATATCAGTAGAGGTGAGTAGTCTTTTTCTTAAATTCAATATTTTCCTAAAATAACGAAATTAATATTTTTCTTACAAATAAATGTTTTACTTTAAAAACCAAAAGTTTTATTTTTTAAATGCCTTTTATTTACATGTTATGATTATTTTGTTATGAGAAATAGAAATAGAGATTTCATTTTTTTATGCTGTATATTATATATGTAAATGGTGGTAATTCACCTAAATAATTCACTGAGTAGTCACGTTACTGTGACAGTACTGCATGATTTATTTACCCGGTAGGCTCTTGCGACACCAATAAGTTATGTGTGTTCATCCACGAAGGTGGTGTCCTATGAAACGAGTCTCATGGCAAGTAGCTCCTAGTGAATTCTTCTCACGTTATGTGTATGTCTACGTGCACGTCAGACCTCATATTTATTTATGGAGTCGTTATATTTTTGCTTCCATCCTTAACTTTTTTACAACATTTTTGCTATAGTTGAACCTGTAGGCTCAACAGGTGATTGAGTTTTGTTTCTAAATCATAATCAGTGAATTTCTATCTCACGATGTGCTATTCTATATTAGTTATGCTAACTTTATAAACTATTTTTATTTATGATATTATGCAACATATTTCTGTTTCACTGGTTTTATTTGGATGACTATTCACTAGGATGCAAATCTCACTATTTATTTATTTTTCAAGTTTCAGCAGTAGAGATCTATAGCTACTTTACGTGCATCTAGCATATCAGCGTCTTGCATGTAGAAAGGTTGAGCTCCACTCTTGTCAATAGTAGCTAATTGAGTTGTGGTTTAATAAGTGAAGGGTAGACAGTTGTACTGTACGTAAATGTTATTTGGAAAAGAGGAATATGTAAGATAATTACATTTTTAGTTATAATAATGAATTAGTGTTCTTGTTATGCTATGTTATCAAATACCACAAAACCAACCTTAAAAACCCTAAAACAAGACAAGAAACCCTCAAAACCAGTCTAAATCAGACTGAAACTCCTCTGAACCGGGTTGGTCCAGTCTAAAAATGGTTAAAATCATGCTAAAACTAATCTACCAAGCCTTTAGAACTAGTCCACTCTGAATGAACCCAACTTACAAAATTGAAAACTGGTCCGATCCACCCTAGCCCAACCGAATTAACCCCTAAACCAGTCGCCCTTTAACCTAACTTGGCCAAACCTATTGGGCTAGACCAAATATAGATCTAGATTCCATCTGGTCTATCTTCTCCATTGGAAAACCTAGGTTTTTGACCCGATTCCCTGCAACGTCACCCAAATGGCTTAAATCAAAAATTAAAATCGTACCTCAATTTCCAAGCTCGATCAATGGCTAAAGACTTCAAAATTGACGCAAATGAAACTGTTTTTTGGAAACAATTTGACAAAAACACAAATCAGAACCATCCAAAATTCCAACAACTCAAAACAAAACATCCATGACAATTACCCTTGAAATTTCAAGCAAAACATAAAAATTCTTCCAAATTTCTTAGGGGCTTTGATAGAAGACCTTATTTTGTCTATTTATACACAAGTTAGGTGGTGAATCAGTCACCAATTTAGCTCAAAATGTCCAGAACTTCCATTCAATTGCCAACTGAAAGTTTCCTAAGTTTCTAATTTTAACCGCCCTTTATTTTTATTTCTTTCCAATTCAACCCTAACCTGCTTTGATTTTAATCCCCGATTTCCTGCACCTTTTTTCACCCCAATGCTTTCTCCTTATTTTCTTTCAATTAGACCTTTGACACTTTAAAATTAAGTTCCAATCTTTCTAATTTCTCATTCTAATTTCCCGTACTTCAATTGCTTTACTTACACTCTTCTAAATTCTAATTAAACCCTAAATACATTATTTTTGTAATCAAATCCTTAAATATAATAATTGGCCAAATTTCACTTAATTAAAAAAATAGTTCATTACAATCAGTTGCTTCACCGATCGGAAGTTCCTTTGCTCTGTTTTTCTCCTCTGCCCATGAATAGTAGACAAACGGTGGGTCTCTTTCTCTCTCTCTCTCATCTGTTCAGTCTGCTAAGGCTCATGATGATTTTCTCCCCTTTTGTACGTGTGTTAGCCCCGATTTCTTCTTCAAGTACATAGAATCTGTCTGAGACAGACCTTGTCCTTGAGCAGCAGACAGCAACAACCGAATTGAAGCCGATTGCTTCCGCTCAAGCTTAAATCTATAGAATCAAACCAGGGCCAGTCATTTGGGTCAGTCGAGAAACTCTCCGATAATTTTTCCTCCTTCCTGCTTTGTTATGCTATTTGGACTAGTCAAATCACCTAGTTGGTTCTATCAAAGACGGAGCACAATCGAGGAAGAAGATAGAACTGGATTTTCCCTTTTTGGTCTCGCCCAAGTCATGTGCGTAGAATCTTGTAGCTCTAATTTCGTATGTCGGCTCATTGAGGCTTCTTTTGATTCTTGATTTAAGTACCCCATTCCGTGCGGACTATTTTACCGTATAAAGAAATGTATTTTTCACTGTTTCCTCGCCGTGCATGAATTGTTTAGGGCCCTCTGTTTCTGGTGCCTTTTTCTTGTATTTAACAGTATTTCGGGTTGCTCTTAATTTAGCACCGAGCCTATTCTCATTTCCGATGCCACTATGCTTATTATACTATTTTAACTCTTCAGTATTAGCTAACTATTAATTGCTCTGTTTTTTACATTTCTTAAGAGCCCTTCCTTATTTCCGATTGGTGTCGTCTATCTAACAATCCGAGTCCCCTCTTCAGAAATTCTGTACGGCGGTCCGGGTTGAATCTTCATTCCTTGTTAATGTTATAGTTAGGAATGCTTAGTTTATCGATGCATTAACTTTCATAAATTCTAATGTTATTATATTTATTTTTCCGCTATCGGGCAGCTTGTTCCTTGTTGAGTATTTAGTTTAGAGATGTAATTTTCAAAGGGAGGTGGATATTTCGGGTTGGTGCTTACCCTCTAGAACTAAGTCTCTCCTCATTTATGAAGCTTCTAAATCTAATATAATATATTATTCCTTTTATGTTGGTTGTCCACTAATACTTCTTTCTTGATTTGTTTGACTAGTTAACTTGGGGGAAAGCATTCCAGTAGTCAAATTGGGGCAAAAGAAAAATAAAAGAAAAGAAAAACTGATTGTAAGAACGCGGAAGAACAAGGGCATAATTGGGAAAAAAAAGAATCAAATTGATTTGGAACAAGAGGGAGTAATACCCCAAAAATTTGGGGCTGATTAAAAAAAAAATTAGAAACTTAAAGTAACTCAAATAAAAAAATAAGAATGTTAGGGGGCTAATTAGAATATCAAGAAACTTAATTGAATCAATTGGAACTATTAAGGACAGAATAAAATTTGAGCAAAGTGGTAGGGACTGAATTGAACATAATCAAAGAAATCAAGAACTAAATTTTGAAGAATTAGATTTGGTCCATCATCTTTCCATTCTTGCACCCGAATCGCAATTTGGTTCAAATTGAAGGGATTTCATGGATCAAAACCCCAAATTGATCATATATAAAAGTGAATACAATCCTTTAAGATCAAAACCCTCACTCAATTTGTACTAAGAACTCCACAATTGACCTTGGAAACTAGTAGAAGCATCGCGCAGCTGTGAGGTACAACTGTCAAATAATTCAAGTTTTTGGCCATCCTTTGACCACCGTACCACCAATTGGTAGGTTATTGCCACTTGTCGACCCCTGTTTGACAAGCCTTCAACACAACGAACAGGTAAGCTCGTCGAACTTTTGCTTAAATTATGTACAAAGGGAGTCAGGTGAAGAAGAAGACTTGATTCCATAATCGGGTCTATATTAACCTTGGTTGGCTTAAACTGGATATAATCATCGGGTCACGGTTGTAGGCTTTAATTTTGGGCTAGGTTTTAAACTAGGCTAGGCCCATATCGGATTGGGTCTCTAGGTTAGGTTTTGGATTGGGCTTGGATGGGGTAAGTTGCCTAGATTTGGGTTTCCGTAGCGAATTTGGATTTTGTATCTTGATAAGAAAATAAAGAAAATGATAAATAAATAGAAAAATTGGAAAACTAGCAAGTTTAAGGGATTTACCACAAGTTCACTTCCAGTTCAATACAAAATAAGTTAGTTTAACACTTAAATCAACTAGTTCAATGCTGGGTTAATATAGTCGATTTAAGGCTTAAACTGCCAGATTAGGTTTTTTAAGCACTAGTTCAGTGTGTTTTAGGCATAGTTGAGGGTATTTCAAACCAGGTCGACTTATGACCGGGTTGTTGTCCTAAAAGGTAATTTAAGAGGGGGGAAATTGAGTTTTATTGCAAAAACTAAAAGTGTGAAAAAATAAAAAAATAATAAAAATATTAAATCAAATAAACTTATATAATTCACTCAATAATAAATACAAAATAATTTTAAGTAAAGAGATTAGGGATAAGAGATACAAACTCTTTTATAGTGATTCGACTTACTATCCAAGTCTATGTCCACTCTTTCGAACTCCAATCGGCCGAGGTTCCACTAAGTCTCTTGCACTTGATGGAGGCAAGAAATCCCGAGTACAAACAAAGTCCCTTGCACTTAACAGAGGCAAGAAATTCCAAGCACAAACAAAGTCCCTTATACTGATGAAAGGTAAGAAATCCCGATTACAAAACCTTTGACTCGGTGAGTTTCAAACCCTAATACAAATTGAAATGAAGATGAAGTAGAAATGTAACAATTTCTCTTAAGTAAGATTAGCTACCACTCATGTACAAAAATGATCTCACTTTAAAAAGACACTCTCAAGAATAAAACAATTTGTTCTATGCATTCTTTGATCTATTAATAAACAATAAAGCACAAACAATTAGAGAGAGATTGAGGAGGCTTTAAGAGCTTGTTGTTTATGTCCTTCTCCCTTCAATCTATGCTCCTTTTATATGCAAAAACACCAAAGAGACGTTGGCCTTTGTGGAAGACAAAATCATTTATCAACAATAATTGCACATTAGTTTGTTTCAAAAATTCAAATAAAATAGCTCTGAACATTCAAAAAATCTTAAAAAATTCTTGAATACTCCTCAATAAGTGTATTTTTAAATGCAAAAAGAATCATTGAATTATCATGTGTAGTTTGAGAGAAATGATCAAAATTCAACGACATGTTAGACTATAAAATTGCTTTTGACGAAAGTTGTTAGCCAAGTTCAAAATTGTCTGAAAAATTGAATTTGCATTCAAAAATAACAAATGATATATTTTTGAAAAACTTATAACGTCTACTTTCATTCAAAATTGAATTCGTGCAAATTTGACTTTTATATTTTAGGATATGATAAAAATATTATGATATACTCATTTGGTTTGCTGACAGTGTAACTTAGTAGAATGATCCATTTTAAAAAATTATATCTATCGATTTATAAGTGTAAAATGTGCATATAATATATGTATTTAAAGCTCAGCATATCTATTTTACAAATAAAATTAATTCAAAATTTTATTTATATCATAAGTTATATTTTATTAATTAAAATTAATATTGTGCAGATTTCAATATTGACATTTTCAGAAGATAATATAAGAAATTGATATAATAAACTGTTTAATATAAAATAGTATATAAGATAAATTATACATCAAAATAAAGATATTTGAGTATAATTTATATAAAATTGATTTCATTATTTTTTGACTTTTCTATATAAGATATAATCAATTTACTACATACATGTCTAATTTGACAATTTCATAATCTAACACATGTAGTGTATATAGTTAAATAATAAATTTAATATTATAATTTATCCATATTGTCCATTATATAAATACATATATAATAATTTTAATTTGTTTTGGTATTATCAAAATAAAATATGAAATCTTGAGACAAATGATCTTCCCCTTTTTGATGATGATAAAATAAATATATAATGTAAGATATCTATTGAGCACATATTACGTAAATTCCCCCCTTTTTGACATCATCAAAAAGATAAACTATATAAGCTCCCCCTCAATATATGCATAAAAAATATTTAGAGACTTTCCCCTTTCAAAAATGAATTGATGTAAATAATATTAACTATATATTTAAGTCTATAAGACCAAGTTCTCTTTTGATAAAACAAAATTTTTCTTCATTAAAAGGTTTTGTAAAAATATCCGCTAATAGATATTCGGTATTCACAAATTCTAGTGTTGTGTCACTTTTTTGAACATGATCTCTCAAGAAGAAATGTCTAATATCAATGTGTTTCGTTCTTGAGTGTTGAATGGGATTTTTGGATATGTTGATGGAACTAGTATTGTCACATTTAATAGGAATGTGTTCATACTTAAATCCAAAGTATAGTAAAGTGTGTTTCATTCATAAAATTTGTGCACAACAATTTTTCGCGACTACATATTCTGATTCGGCTGTAGATAAGACAATCGAATTTTGTTTCTTACTAGCCAAAGAAACTAAAGATTTTTCAAGAAAATGACAAGTTTCACTAGTACTTTTTCTATCTAATTCACATCCTCTAAAATTTGCATCCGAATAATTAGTAAATTCAAAGGAGATTCCTCTAAGATAAAATAATCTTGCATTTATAGTTCTTTTAAGATATTTAAGAATTCTTTTGACGACATGCAAATGAGATTCTTTTGAATTTGTTTGAAATCTATCACACAAACAAACACTAAACATGATATCAGGACGACTAGCAGTTAAGTATAATAAACTACCAATCATACCTCTATATAGTTTGATGTCATAAGTTTTCTATTAATATCTTCATCAAGTTTGATTGAGGTACTCATTTGAGTTCTCATGATTTTAGAATTATCCATCCAAAATCTTTTTAATAGTTTTTTAATGTATTTAGCTTGATTTATCCATCCCTTCTATGAATTGTTTTATTTGAAAATCAAGAAAGAAATTCAACTCACCCATCATACTCATTTCAAATTCATTTTGCATAGATGAAGCAAAATTTTCACATAAAGATTCATTGGTAGCTCTAAAAATAATATTATTTACATAAATTTGAACAATAAGTAAATAATTATTTTTCTTTTCTTATGAATAAAGTGTTATCCACTTTTTCTATTGAAAATCTATTTTCTAACAAAAATTTTGAAAGCCTTTCGTACCATGATCTAGGAACTTGTTTTAAATCATATAAAGCTTTTGAGAGTTTGTAAACATGATCTACATATTTCTTTTCAAAACTCGGTGGTTGTTCAACATAAGCCTATTCAACAATAAAACTATTTAGAAATGCACTTTTAACATCCATTTGAAATTCATATAAGATGCAAATGCAAGTAATATTCTAACAACTTCAAATCTAGTTACGAGAGCAAAAATTTTTCCATAATCTATTCCTTCTTCTTGATTGAAACCTTGAGTTACAAGTCTTGCCTTATTTTTAACTATATTACCGAATTCGTCAAGTTTATTTCTAAAGACCCATTTGGTTCTAATAACCGTGTGATCACTAGATTTAGGCATTAATTCTCAAACTTTATTTCTTTCAAATTGATTTAATTCTTCTTGCATAGCTAAAACCTAATTTTCATCATTAATAGTATTATTAATAGTTTTAGGCTCAATTGGAGAAATAAAAAACAAATGTTCACAAATGTTTTTTAATTGATTTTTAGTCTTTCTACAATCACTAGGATCACAAATAATTTGTTCCATAGGGTGACTAAATTTATACTTCAAAACTTTTGATATATCACTATGTAAAGTTTCATCAAAATTTTCTATACTAAGGGAATTTTCAATTTCTTTTTTTTTATCATTAATATTTAAATTAACTAAATCATTCTCAATATCATCATATATGACTTTATGTAAAAATGGATCAATTTCATCCAATGTAACATGCATAGATTCTTTAACTACATTAGTTCTTTTATTAAAAACTCTATAAGTCTTACTAGTAGTAGAATAATCTAAAAATATACCTTCATCCGATTTTGCATCAAATTTACTAAGATTATCTTTAGTATTTAAAATAAAACATTTACACCCAAACATTTTAAAATAAACAATCTTAGGTTTTCTATCAAACTATAGTTTAAAAGGAGTTTTTTTTAAGAATTGGCCTAATAAGAACTTCATTTAAAATATAACAAGCCGTATTAACCACTTCGGCCCAAAAATATTTAAGTAGCTTGTATTCATTAAGTATAGTTCGAGCACTTTCTTGTAAAATTCTATTTTTCCTTTCAACAACTCCATTTTGTTATGAGGTTTTAGGCGAAAAAAATTATACTTATATCCATAAGTATTACAAAAATTTTCAAATTCATTATTTTCAAATTCCCCACCATGATCATTCCTAATTTTTGAAATCATATATCCTTTCTCATTTTGAACTCTTTTGCAAAATTTTAAAAATTGAGAACATGCTTCTTTCGTGTGAATCAAAAATAATACCCAAGTAAATCTTGAAAAATTATCAACAATTACTAAAGTATAGAGTTTTCCACCAAAACTAGCAACTTGAGAAGGTCCAAATAAATTTAAATATAAGAGTTGTAAAGATCTAGATGTAGAAACTATATTTATAGATTTAAAAAAAAGTTTTTCTTTGTTTTCCCAATTGACAAGGAGCACAAATTTTATCTTTATTAAATTTGAGTTTAGGTAGGTCAATGAGTAGTTATTTTCTTGAAAATTTAGAAATTATATCCATACTATAATGACCTAATCTTCTATGCTATAGCCAAGAATCATCATGTAATGCACTCAAATATTTCACATTTTATTCAACCAAAATATCAAAATCAATAGTATATACATTTTCATCTCTTAAGGCAATAAATACTAGGGTATCATTTTTATTAAAAACCTTGCATGCATTATCTTGAAAAATAATTTTATAACATCTATCACATAATTGACTAATACTAAGCAAATTATGTTTTAAGCCATCAACAAACAAAACATTATCAATAACGAGCGAGTTAGGGTTACCAATTTTTTTAATACCAATAATCTTGCCTTTTGCATTGTCTCCAAAAGTCACATACCCTTCATCTATTTTCGAAATAGAATTAAAGTTTGTGTAATCTCCCATCATATGTTTTGAGCATCAATTATTCAAAAACTACTTATTATTTCTTATGGTGCTCTTCATACAAATCTTCTACAAAAATAAATTAGGTTTTGATTTTTGATACCCAAATTTTCTTGGGTCCAACAATGTTAGCGTATGTTCCCTTAGGAACTCAAATAGATGCAATTTGCAGTTTCCTTTTCATTTATAATTATTTGGAACTAAAATATTTTTAAGTCAAACTAACAATTTTCTTTTTAATGAACAATCACATGCATAATGTCCATTTCTGCCACAATAATAACATGTAATAAATAGACTACCTTGATAAGAACTTTTTACAAAATAATTTTTGTAAAAATTTTTTCATTGACAAGCCTTGTAACCTAATCCAGTTTTATTAAAATCATGTCTTTAAGTAGCAAGCAATTTATCTAAATTTTCCTTTCCTTGAATAAATTTAGATAAAGCATTTGTAAGCTCTTCAACTTTTTTCTCAATATATCATTTGTTTCATTCTTAGATATAAAAGTAAGTTGAGTTTTCAAATTATCATTTTCATTTTCAAACTAGCATTTTTATTTGAAATATTTGAAAATTTCTTTTTCAAGTCTTTATATTTCTTTACAAGATTTACTAATTCATTTTGTAATTCATCACATGCATACAATAGCTCATCATAAGATAAATTAAAAGTGCTAGAAGTAGAAGAAGATGAGTTTTCCTCATTATCACTTTCTCAAGTAACCATGAGACAAAAGTTAACAATGTCACTTTTACTTAATTCTTCCACCGAGTCACTTTCATCACTTAGATCCCAAGTGGTGGCCTTCATGACTTCTTTTTCTTTCTTCTTCTTCTTTAGAAGTGGATAATCTGGTTTTATGTGCCCACGTTTCTTGCATTCATAACATATAATATCTTTCTTGAAAGAATTTTTTTTTGATCACATCTCCTTTGTTTTCTTTCAAATTTCTTCTTTTTAAGTAACTTAGTGACTCTTTTTGCAAGATATGCAATTTCATCATCACTTTCTGCATCACTATTATTGAAGTTTTCTTTCATAGTAGACTTTAGAGCAATACTCCTCCTTTTTGTCTTTTCCTCCTCTTCATTTCTTTGAGTCATTTCATAGGTCATTAATGACCCTAGAAGCTCTTCAATAAAAACTTTTAAAAGATCTTTTGCTTATTGTATTGCTGTCACCTTTGGAGCCCAACTCTTTTCATATTCATGCTTGAGTATATTAAGTTTTGTATCCTTAACTTTACTTGTACCTTCATGTGTAATTTCAAGTGTTTTCCAAATATTTTGTACTGTTTTACAAGTAGAGATTTTATTAAACTCATTTCTATCAAGTGCACAAAACAATGTATTCATGACTTTTGCATGTAAAATTTTTCTTATCATTTTCATCCTAATCCTTTTTATCTTTTGTAATAACTATATTATCTTTAACTACCATGGGAGTATTATAATCTTCTTCAATAATGTTCTAAATATCATACTCTATTTGTTATAAATAAATAATCATCCTAATTTTCCAATAACCATGTCACTACCATTAAAGAAAGGTGGTTTAGTAATAGATTAACCCTCCATGACTCCATGTGCACCAATTGTTGCTATAATGTGTGATCTTTATTCTAAATACTTGTTAAGGTCCATATTTAGAATTTAGTTCTGATACCAATTGTTGTCCCAAAAGATAACCAAAGAGAGGGAGTGAATTGGGTTTTTATTGCAAAAACTAAAAGTGTGAAAAATTAAAAACAATAATAAAAATATTGAATCAAATAAACTTACATAATTCACCTAATAATAAATATAAAACAATTTTAAGTAAAAAGAGTAGGGATAAGATATACAAACTTTTTTATAATAGTTCGACTTGCTACCCAAGTCTATGTCTACTCTCTCGAGCTCTAACCGGCCGAGGTACTATTAAGTCTCTTGCACTCAACAGAGGTAAGAAATTCTGAGTACAAAGAAAATCTCTTGCACTTAGCGAATGCAATAAATCCCGATTATAAAGTCTTTAATTCAATGAGTTTCAAAGACCAATACAAATTGTAATGAAGATGAAGTTAAAATATAGCAATTCTTCTTCAGTAGGATTAGCTACCACTCATGTACAAAAATGATATCACTTCAAAGAGGAACTCTCAAGAATAAAACAATTTACTCTATGCACTCTTTGATCTATTAATAAACAATATAGCACAAAGAATTAGAGAGAGATTGAGGAGGCTTTGAGAGTTTGTTGTTGTGTCCTTCTCCTTTCAATCTATGCTCCTTTTATAGGCAAAAACACCAAAGAGATGTTGGCCTTTGTGGAAGACAAAATCATTTGTTAACGATAACTGCACATTGGTTCATTTTAAAAATTCAAAAAAAATGGCTCTGAATGTTCAAAACATCTTAAAAAATTCTTGAATACTCCTCAATGAGTCTATTTTCAAATGCAAAAAGAATCATTAAATTATCTGCACCGTTTGAAAGAAATGATCAAAAGTTCAACGACATGTCAGACTGTAAAATTGCTTTTGACAAAAGTTGTTGCCCAAGTTCAAAATTATTTAGAAATTTAAATTTGTATTCAAAAATAACAAATGATATATTTTTGAAAAACTCATAACGTCTACTTTCATTTAAAATTGGCTTCGTGCAAATTTGAATTTTATATTTTAAGATATGATAAAAATATTATGGTATACTCATTTTATCCGCTAACAGTGTAACTCAATAAAATGGCCCACTTTAAAAAATTATATCTATCAATCTATAAGTGTAAAACCTTTATATAATATATGCATTTAAAGGTTAACACGTCTATTTTACAAATAAAATTAATTCATAATTTTATTTATATCATAAGTTATGTTTTATTAATTAAAACTAATATTGTGCAGATTTCAACATTGACATTTTCAGAAGACAATATAAGAAATTGATATAATAAACTACTTTAATATAAAATAGTATATAAGATAAATTATATATCAAAATAAAGATATTTGAGTATAGTTTCATATAAAATTGATTTTATTATTTTTTGACTTTTTTATAATAAAATATAATTAATTTACTGCATACATGTCTAATTTGACAGTTTCACAATCTAGCACATGTAGTGTATGTAGTTAAATAATAAACTTAATATTATAATTTGTCAATGTTATTCATTATATAGATACATATATAATAATTTTAATTTGTTTTGACATTATCAAAATAAATATGAAACCTTGAGACTAATACAGGTTAGCCTTTTAGTAGCTGGATCATGACCGGTTCAACACTTTAATTGATAGTTTTGTAGTTTAACAAACTGATTTTATATTTTATAAGACTGGTTCATGACTTTAGTACTTGGTTTATGATTTATTTGATCGATTCAAGATTTTAGTAGCCTTGATATGGGTTTGGGCACAAAAATCTAAATTTTACTCAGATTCTTAATTAGAAAATTATATTTATTCAATTCTTAGATGCATTAAGACCTAAAGTAAAATATTTTTATTATTTTTATGATTTTAAATCATTCATACGGTTCTCATCGAGCCCGCGTCAACAAGGATTAGATTTCTTGATGTCCGTCCATTTTGTAAGTAATAATGTGTATTTATGAGCATTTACTATTTTCATATCGATTATAAATTATAATTTTTCATGATATATCTAATTTCAAAAATTAAATTAAATTCTGTTATAAAAGGAAACAAGAGACATATATGAAATTTGTGAAATTGTTTTGAAAAATCTTTCTATTATTTATGTTTTTATTCTGTTATATGTGTAAATGAAAAATTTTGTCACAAACTGTTATGTTATTTTGAAAAACTATTTTTAAGGGAGTTTCAGATTTTAGAATATTGTAACTAACAGCAGTAGGTGTTAGACTAGATACCTTGACTTGCATATCTACATACTGACAAACTGAGGTGCTACTGTTTTGCTTCATAGTAGACTAAGTGTCACTGTTCTATTTTCCAGCAGACTATAAGTGTTATGACCCAAAAATTTATTTAATTTTAATTTTTTGAAAAATTAATGGGACTAGGGGCCTAATTGGTTGAAATTAAAGTTTTCGGGGTCAAATTAAAATTTTGAGGGACTAAATGAGGAGATTATATGTTTGGGGGGCTAAATTGAGGAATCTAAAAGTTCAAGGCTTATTTGAAACTGATGGGGGCCAAATTGAAGATATCGAGAGTTTTAGGAACTCAATTAAAAGATTAAGGGGTAAAATTAATGAAATAAGAATTTGGGGGACTGGATCTGGATTGAAACCTGCAGGTTCGGTCCAATAGTGGGTCGAACACTATGCAGGCCATACTGTCATGATTGTGGTTGATTTTTGGCCTAAAAGCTGGATTGTGGAGTGTGTGACTAAGCAATCTTCATTTTGAGTGGGGAACTGGGCGGAAGGGATGAACCCAGATGTTGATCCGGGTTCGTGCGAGTTGGACCCGGGTTAGGTCCAGGCTTGGGCCATTGGGCCTGGGTTTGGACTAGGCCTGTTTGGGCCAAGTCCTAGTTGGGTTAGGTTAGAAAAAGGGGCTCGAGGGGGCTGGGCCGAGCCAATAGGTTGGCGGCCCAAGCTGGTGAGCCGTGCCGAGCCACTGAGCCAGGCTGAGTTGAGCCGACAAGCCAAGCTGATGGAAAAAAAAGAGAGGTTTGACTGAACCGGCTAGTAAGTTTGACCGGTCATTTCAGTAGTCACACTAACTTGGAATTGGGAAGTTAGACCGGTTCTGAAATCAAGAAGAAAAGATCTGTTGAACCAAGTGAGTTCGAGAGTTTGGGGAGGTCTGGTTCAATTAGAAATTTGGTGTATTGGTTGAACTGGCCTGGTTCAAACCAATTCAAGGGTTCTAATGGCCGGTTCAGCATTGTTTTGAATGAGTCTTGACTAGTTTAAACTGATTTCTAGGATTTTTGGACATTTTTAATCTGATTTTAAGGGTTTCGTGGCCTGTTCAAATCAGTTTGAGGTAGTTTTAGACTAGTTTAAGTCGGTTTGGGGGTTTTGGAGGTTGGTTCACTATGATTCGAGGGTTTTGGAGGTTGGTTCTTTATTGTTCGAGGATTGTTGAGTAAAATTGATGAGTGTTACGAGTCATGTGGGTTCTGGTGATGGGGTAATGGTGCCTTAGGATACGTGCCAGGGTTTCAGAATGGGATTTGAGCCCGGTTATGGGCTGTCAAACCATTTCTTGTGTCGATTTTGGTGATGGTGGTGATTTTGTATGGTTTTGGTTACAAATACGCCGATGGAGGCGCACCAAGACCAATGAGTCGGGTGAAAGGTGATCGAAACTTCTTTTTTGGTTCAGCTTTTGTACTATGAGTAATGATACCCTTTCCTATGCATGTATTTTTCATACTGTACTTTCTAGCATGATGATTATGTGATTTTGTAAACTATATTTTTGTTACATGTTACACTTGGGATATGCATTATGTGATTTGTTATATGTCAGTGAGTTATGTTGGTATGTGATACTGGTTTTGAGATTTTGGATTGTATATGTATGTATATTGTTTTGGATTGATATGTGGGGAGTCGTGTGATGCATTGAGACCATGTTGCCCTGGTGGGCGTGTTGCTTTGGTCGTGAGATGGAGGATGCCTCTCAACCGAGAGCATGGTATGGTTGCCCTAGTGGTGTGATACTCCGGTCATGAGATGGAGGATGTCTCTTGACTGGGAGCGTGGTATGATTGCCCTTGTGGGCGTGATGTGTTGCTCCGATCGTGAGATAGATGATGCCTTTCAATCGAGAGCATGATTTGTGACTATGTTGAGCTTGATCGTGAGACGGAGGATTCCTCCATTCGAAGCTGGAATCTTAATGATCATTGTACTCCCACATATGTATGTTTTGATAATAGTACCGCTCAATGTATATATGTATATATATGGGTTTGGACTTGTAATATGATACATATCTTAATATGCATAGACTGGGTATTATCTGTACTCATTGAATTTTACGACTCTTATTTTGATAAATATTCCAGATTTGATTTGCTATTCTCAAGTAGCGTCCTAGAGTCAGGGCAGTCATTTGCAGATTTGATTGATGTACGGGCATGTTTTTTTGCTTACCTTTTTGTAATCTAGAGCTTATTTACTATTTAGACAAGATTCTAGTGTTGCATTTAAATAACATGAGATGTTTATGTATGTTTTGTTTGGCTTTTTAACATAATTGGTTGTTGTGAGGCTGACTAAGGTTAGGGATCCTAGTACTGATCACAGAACCGGGGTTTGGGCTATGACAACGAGTAATCCATCCGATTTTCTAATATCTGTTACGTTTTGGATTATAAACTCCTTAAATTATGAATATTTGATAAAAGTTTGTTATCTGTAAATTATCTATTTTATCTGTATACATGTTTCTTATTCTCATAAATGCATATTATTATTCACTAGATCTATAGACTCATCCTTATATTTTTTCAAATTTAGAGTTTAATAGTCCAAAGGTTCCTGCTATTTGAGAGGAGTTCGTTATTTATATTATCTTTTGCTTTTGAATTGAAGAAGTTAGTTATTTAGTTTTCTGTCAAACTTTGTATTCTTGGGTTCTTAGAAGTTCCATTTGACTACATACAGGTTTTTATATTATGTGTTGATAGTTTAGTTATTATTTAAATTAAATTTTGTTTAATTTCATATCAGATTTTGGTTTAATTAAATTCTGAGTTTTTTATTTAGTTTGCGAGATTAGAATTTATTATAATCCTAACATCAGTCACGGATCTAGTTTTTGATTCATGACAGGACATATAGAATAAAATAGTAATTGATTAATTAATTTTATGATTTGCCATGTTTGGAGACTGATTTCTTACTTTGGTTTTAGGATCTCTGAAATCTCTTTTTATTGAAGCTAAAAGCCAAAGGATCCTCTAATTTGAACTTATATAAGTCTGTTGTCTGCTGTTGGATATCGGCTTTAATGTGAGTAATAATGTGTATTTATAAATATTTACAATTTCTAAAATCTATTATAACTCTTGGATTTTACTTGATATATATTGTCCAACATATTTGATTTTTGAAAAACTAAATTAAATTATTTGATAAGTAAGGGACATGTATGTAATTAAATTAAATTTATTTTGAAAAGTTATTTTACATTGCTTTCTTGATGCTAATTATAATTGTATTCGAAATTTTTGTTTTATGCTGACAACTATTTCTGTTTATCACTAAAAAAAAAATTTGTTTAAGGGAGTTTTGGATTAACAAAACACTGCAGTTAACAACAGTAAGCTTTATACTAGTTGCACCTTAGACTATATCTCTAACTAGCAATGATGGTGTTAGATTACTATGTTAGGCCAGCATGATTGAATTGTATGATTGTATCTTTACAGACAAGAATTCGCCAAATCTGACCACTATACTGTTTAAGTTCTAAATCACAAACTCCTTAAATTTCTGTTAATTATGAAATGCTGCTTTATTTAATGTTATAACTTATATACTTGTCTCCTGTGCTTAGAGATACATATTATTATTCATTGAATTTGTGGACTTACCTCTTTATTATTTTTCAAATTTAGAGATTGACCTCCATCCGGATTTTGCTATCTAAGAGAAGGTTATTGTTTTTGTTGGGCTGACGCTAAGTTTAGAAGTTAGTTATTAATTTTCTAATTTTTGCTAGATTTTGTTGTAGGGATTTCCATAGAAAAGCTCCATTGCCTACGGATAAGTTTACTAATGATATATTGTCGAGTTGTTTTGAGTGAATTTTAAACTATACTCTGGTTTAATTATTATTTCATATTGCATACTTGTTTAATTTGTATTTGATTGATACTAAAGTGATGGAATGACTGTTAAACTTGCTATGGTGGATTTCTTTCCAACATTAGTATCGGTCACAGATCTAACTATTGAATTGTGACATCCCTTGCACTTAATAATCTTAGACTACTGGAACGTCCATAATTTTTCACCTTAAGATAGCTGGAATTAGTTTATTAAATAATTGATCTTTATTGGAAGTAAAATCTTCAAGTGTTGAAAAGATCTCAGTATCCTTAAAAGGTTTTTAATTGAATCTTGGGTGGTTCTTTAATGATTTGGAGGAAACCTCAAACCTCCATTTTATAGTACAAGGTGTTTTAGGATGTATAAGTGTTATTGAAAAGTTTGAAAAACCTAAAAATATGAAAGAACTTATTGTGGCTCATAATGGTAATGGTGTGCTTGGGCCTAATTCTACTAATTAGGATGAGACAGCATACTTAAACAGTCTCTAGGGTGTTACAGCACCTTGCTATAGTAATATTACATTATTTTTTTCACAAAATTCACATATATTTAAACTTTTAAATAATTACTCATCTCTCAGGAGCCCTCATGGATCATTTTTTAAAATTATTATTGAACACTTCTAATTATATCTAAAATTATTTTTAAACAAAATCATATAAAAGTGCACTTTGAAATCTTTAAAGTACTGTTTTTACTCGTAAATCTTTAATTCTATATCCTTCTTTATTATTTTTCCTTCATGCATGCGCACATGGCTTGATTGTTTTTATTTTATTTCTTGTTATTTTTTATTCGTGTTGTACTTATATTAATGTCAAATTAAAACTTTTTAATATTTATGATTTTGTTGTTTTAATTCAATTTGTTATTTTTTTTATTGATCATGTATTTTGGTCAATATTAAATTTGAAATTTTAACTATATTTATAATTATTTAATTATATTATTAATTTTTTATTATATATATGTGCACACGCACACGCACACGCACATATATGTGCAGCTTTTACTTTTACATTTCGGTGTTACATATCTAAACTTTCTTTAGTGAGAACTGTTACTTATAACCTTGATATCAACCAAGGAGGTATACCTATAAGTCAAAAAAGGGTTCCTTTATCTATATTAAATTTAGATAAAATGATTTTTAAAAAATTATTTTATATAAAATAAATTTTTAGAAAATAGATTTAAATAAAATATATAATGCTTTTTGATTATATAGAATAATAAAAGTAAATTACAAATTTTTAGATATTCAAAATATTATTTAATTTTTTAATAACTATTCCAATAGGTTTATTATTATTATTATTATTATTTTATTTTTTTAAATTTTACTAATCCTCCAAAAAAAGAGTACAGCCAAATCTCCTTTCGGCCAAGCTTGACCCCACTTTATGAACCCTGATATCCAGGCCAAACAAACAGGAAATCAACACTTTGCTCTGGACTTCTCCAGGGATTAGAAAGAAATGCACGGAGTGGGAGGATTCTGTCTTTAATATTATATGAACACCAATAATGATATAATTTTCAATATTATATTATCACCTTAATGCACTATTTTATTTTAACTATAATTAAAAATCTAACAAAATTAAAATTTTGTGTTAATAATAATAATAATAATAATAATAATTTTGGCAGATCTCCTTTAACCTTGACATGCTCCAATCCAATTGACCATTTGACTAGGGTTCGTGGTGAGGTCTCGTTCAATTTGAGGCTCATGTAAAAATTCACTGTACTTCGTATTTATAATTTTTAAAAATTAAATCAAACATGATTCTTGATTTGAAATGATTTAAAATAATTGTTTCAAATTACAATTTATAATTTATGAAACTAGGATAAATTAGATTTACTATTTTTAAAAAATTTTGATAAAATGTTCTCAAAAAATAGATATGAAAAAATAGTTTTTAACATGTTTAATTCAACAAATTCATTATTTATTAATTAATCATAATAATAATTATATATTACACAGTGAATACTTTTATACAATGTAATACAGTCTAAATTCATATAATAAAAGTGGCCTTTTAAAGAAAAAATAATTAGTTATTAAAAAAGTATAAATACAAAAGAGAATAAAAAGAAAAAAGTATGCAAATTAACAATAAATATAAACTATATATATAGCATATATATACTTATATAAATAAGTTCTTAATATTATATGGATACAAATTATACAATTTAATTCAATTAATATAATTTATTTAGCAATCAAATTATAAATTAAACCATTCTATTTATAAACCAGAGTAAACTAAATTAAACAAAATCATAATTTAATTAATTTACGTAGTTTAATTTAATTTCTTAAACAACTCATAGGCCGAGACGGCAAACTTGACCTTGCCCGACCAACTCCCCTCTATTCCTAATTCCTCCTTTGGCAAACACAGCTAGGCCCATAAATGAACTCGCCGCTTCCTGTTAGGGTTGACCCACATGGCGGGGATAAAGCCCCCAAATTTTTAGATTAGATTGCCATCCATTAATAGCAATAAATAAAAAGGACAAAAATCAAGAGTCATAAATGCTTGCAATTTTAGAATCGGGTCCAGGAATCATGGGCACGGGGATTCTTAAAGATTTTCTAAATTTCAATCCCTAACTTTTACTTATTTCAAAATTAAGACATGTATTATTTTAAAATCCCAGTTGGTACCCAAATCAAACAATCATTATGCCTATGGGATTCTTGAAGATTCTCTGAATTTCAATTTCTAACCTCGGAAATTTTTGAACTTATTATGAAATTTACAAATTAAATAGATTATTAAGTTTTAAATCTGTTAAATGGTAGATAAAAATAAGTAGACCCAAATAATAAATAATCCAATTTTTTTTAATTACACCTTACATGCACACGAACATATATAATAGTTTCATTCGCCTTCCATCCTTCTTCTATGGATTTATTTAATAATGTGCGATAACATATTGAATCAAAAATTTTAATATCCTTAAAATCAATAATATCATCTATATATTTAATAAATATTAAAATAATTGAATTATTAAATCAGTCATTTATATAAAATCACTAGATGAACTCTAACATTAGGAACAGATCTTCCTCCTCCCTCTTCCTTTCCTCCTCACTTATAACTCGTAAATTAAAAATTAAAAAATCAAAAAGAGAAGAACTTTCTTTTTCATTTTTTTGGGATTATTTTGATAAGTTAGAGGCGGAGGATGGGAGAAAAGAAAAAAAAAAACTTACGGTGGTTTCGGTCTGTGTTTTGTCGGCCTTCTTGATTTGACGATTTTAATACTTTAAATATTGATAAAGACTTTTTCGGTCACTTTTGGCAAGTGGGCGACTTGACTTTATAACGGGCAAAAACTAAAGCGACGAAAGGGAAGAAAAGAGAAATTCATATTCGTGCGAGTGGGGCGTGACTCGACTCGACTCGACTCGACTCGTCTCGTGACTCGTGGGTGGTGGGAAGCGAGGATGGTCGCGTAGATAATACGCCAGCGTGCAAAAGCCTAACTAATTTGACTTTACCTGTGCCGTTTTAATAATAAATTAATCATTTTTTTAAAAAAGGAAATTACTAAGCGATTCAAAGGCCTTAACCCCCCATTGGTTCATGACGAGATTGTCTTCGATGCGAATTTGGATTGTTGCTTCCCCGAAATTCTCCGATTTTGTATTTGAGCCCCGAAAACGCGCTATCTAGAGCAACTGAAGCGGAAGACGACGACGACGAGGAGAGTTTGCTCAATTTCTTCACCGAAATTACAAGCTAGGGAAAGAGAGAATGTCGGGAGGTATTGCGCGCGGCCGCCTCGCCGAGGAGCGGAAATCCTGGCGGAAGAATCATCCTCATGTTCGATTCATCTCTCTAATCTGTGCATAAATCTCGATTTTCTGCTATGCTTGGTGCTATGGTTGATATATTCGTTTTGATCTTCATTTTTTTTTTGGTTTATGTGATTTGTGCTCTATAATATTATGATTTTTAGGGTTTCGTTGCAAAGCCGGAGACTCTTCCTGATGGTTCGGTGAATTTGATGGTGTGGCAGTGCATTATCCCCGGCAAGGCCGGAGTAAGTCATGTTTAGTTCTTTATATAGCATATTCCCTGTTTTCTCTTTGAATTTTTCAGTTTTATGACAACGTGCTAGCACCAGAACCTGTTAGCTTGTGTTCTTTCTACTCCTAATATGTTTCTTCTTTTCGTCCTCTATAAAGTCTGATGTGATGAATACACAGACACACACTGCTTGATGTAAGTTTAGTGTTGTTATATGAGGGTTAGGATCTGTTAGTAGTTTTTAGCTGTTGGATTCGCTGAGGTCGTTAAATAGGAAATTTGGCTGAAATGCGGTACATGCTCAGTATGATTCCTAATTCAATTGTCTGTTTTAAATTAATTACGGTCACATAACATGTGATGGATAATTGGTTTTTGAATATTTTTTTTTTTTTGGGTTGAATTTCTAATTTCATCTGTTCATTCGATATTAGGTGGTGGGTTGTATCTGATTTTGGTTAGAAATCATACTGTCTGATGGTGTTATATATATTAAACAACTAATTTAAAAATTTTGTGAACATTTTGAGTCAATAAACGTTTTCACACATGTAGAGTGGAAGGATGATGTGACTTTTGAAAAAAATGAGTAAGTTGACTTGGTCAAATAAGAACACTGGCCAATAGGAATCGGAAAAAGCCATGTGTACGAGCCACGTGAAATGGCCTTCCAAGTGAGCAAATAATTTTCTCTTTTTTTCCTCCTTAAAATGTCGGCCACCAAAAGGAAGAAGGAGAGATGTAGTAGAAGTGTATATATATATGTATATAACCAAGTCAAAAAAGGAACTAATAGGAAACTATCAAGTTGCTTAAACATTTAATGCATAAGCCACCTTTTTCTTTGATTCCTTTCTCCAAATTCGTCCAACCCTCCAAACAAAGAAAAAACTAGAAAAAGAGGACAAGAGGAAAAGTGGAAGGAAAGAGAGAGATAAGATGTATATATATTCAAGTCACCGCCAAAGAGCCAATAAAAATGCTTCATGTGTTAAGGCATTTAATGCCTCTCTTTGCCTCCATATTTCTTTCCTTTCCTTCCCAATTTTGTCCAAGAAAGAAACAAAGAAGAGAGAGAAAAGAGCCGAAGGAGGAGGAGGAAGAAAAGAGAAGAAAATTTCAAGAAAATTTAGATAATTTTCTCAAAATTTCCTCTATATTTTCTTAGTTAGATTTTGTATATTTGAAGTGGAATTTCTCATATGTTTTAAGATTATATTTCTTAAACTTCAATTTTGGGCTCCTCAAAGTGAAACTTCCCACAAGTAAGACACTGCGGGGCCTGTCTTGATGCTGCCCTGCTGGCACCTCCTTGACTGCCTCCTGTATCACCCACACTACTGCCTGTGGATGGCATAACTGCTCTAAACCTCCTCTGTGCCTGACTAGACTCTGCCACTGAGCCTGTACACGATATCTCTGATGGGACTTGCTCTTGACTGGAGGCTATCATCAAAGTTGGCTTCTTCATTGGAGAACCCTCCCTTTTATTGAAAGAGGTTCCTGCAGCACTCCTCTTTGCCTTCTCTTGCCTCCTACTAGAGAATGCACTCTCCACCTCTTTCGCTCTCAAGGCAGCAGCTACCAAGTATGCAAAGGTACCGTATCATGTGGATATATTGTAGTGTGGGCCCTGATCTCCAATTTCAATCCATCCTGAAATAATCTGCACTTTACCCTCTCATCAGACACATAATGGGTAGCAAAACAGGATAAGTCAGTGAACTTTGCTTCATAGTCTGCTTCTATCATATTTTGTTGCTTTAAATCAAGGAATTCTTCTCTTTCTGTCTTGATATACTGCAGGGAAATACTGGCTATCAAACTCTCTTTTAAAATCTTTCCAAGTAATTACCTTGCTAGCAGGCTGCCTGTCGTTATAAGATTTCGACCAATGCAATGCGCTGCCTTCCAGTAAAAATGTGGCATTCTATAGTTTCTGTTCATCAGTACATTTCATCAAGGCAAATATCCTCTCCATTTTCTGGAACCACCCTTCAGCCTGTAGGGGATCATTGGTTCCATAGAACTCAGTAGCTCCCAATTTTCTAGCACTTTCTACAATATTCTCTTTATCACCCCTTTGTGTCTGTGGCTGCTGTGTAGCTCTTATGGTAGCAGTCATAGCTTGGGCTAATGTGGTCACAAACTTAGGCAGTACAGGTGTACTAGGTTAGGCTAGGGTATCTGGTATGCGAGTCATAGATGGCACATCATGCATAGGGTCATGAGTATGGGAAGATCTTGCCTCCCCATGTGTAGAAGATGATGCACTGGATGTGGCCCGATGAGGTTGGCCTGTGCTCTCAGTCCTAGTTCTTCTACCCGGCCCCTCACCTACTCAGGCCTTTATCTTGGCCCTGTACTTTTCCCTTGTCCTTGCCCTTGTTCTGCCTGGTACCTACCATTTCCTACAATCACATGTCATATGGAAATTAGAATGCAATTATTCATAAAAATGTAATGCATGTGCAAACACAGCACATTTAAACTAATTATCAGAGAAACAGGATGAGGTTCTCATACAGATAAGCATGTAACATATACTGAGAGCATGAAAATCCATAGTTCATGAACTTCATTAACATTTATAAAACATACTTTATTGGAAAACATTTGAATCATCAACTAAAATCTCATCATCTGAACCAGGAACTTTGTTTAAGAACATATCATATTATCATATACTGAAATACTTAATATAATTCACCCGTTGAGCCTGCAGATTCAGTTTTAGCTAAAACATGCATCATTGAGCTGGTGCTGGAAGTGAAAAGTTGTTGGCCCATAATTCTAGTCTAACATGCATGCTGACAACTAATTGAACTGAAATGTGTATCTCAGTCTGTGGGTGCTAGTGGGCTATGGTAGACTGCACCACAGGGCACTACTCCCATGGCCAACTATCTCATAGCAATTTGGTGCTAGCCCCACCAGCATATATCTTATTCATGTAGAACTACCATGGGTTGATATGGTCCTCGTGTCTTGGGCTACCCACAGACTATCTGGGTGATAGCTAGGTTTTCATATCAGTCTCATATAGTTCTAAAACATAATCAATCCTGTTTCCAGTTTTTGTATGAAACATAGCATTGCATTGGAAATCACATTTGCAAGCTTTCATGTTCATAAACATTTAGTTGAAAGAAAATACTAAAGTTAAGAGTAAGACCACTCACACATTGTCTAGGTAACTCTGCAGTGTCCATCCTGTCTACTGCCTCCTGAGATCTGTGCTGTCTTCCTATATGTCCATCAAAATGTACAATTAATGCCGTGTTCTATGAGAATGCATGCATATGGTGTATATGCAATCATGGTCTCTTAAATTTCTTTAACACTTTAATAAGTACAATTTAAAGTCTAAAATTTAACATTTATTTATTTTCCAACATAAAAGACTTTTAATAATTAATTTTCTACAAATTGTCTTTTATTTCCAAATAGTTCTATGTTTCCCTTTTTAGCTCATTAAAATGCGTCTACTTTAATTGCTTATTAAAATCTCCAAATTTTACATAATTAAGGTGTTAATGTCCTTTTTAGCTTATTTTAATTAATATTATATAATTGCCTACATTTAACTCTTAAGCTATAAAACAACTTTATTAGATTTACTAATTCTAATTTAGTGGTTAACTAACAATTTAAGAGTGATATTTAACACAAATCTCACCCTTGGTTTCTCATACACATATACCACATACATGTGTATCTGTGCTCTTTACCCCCTTATCTTTCTAATTACTTCTCATAAGTTTTGCAAATATCATTTAATCTCTTCAAATCATGGAAATTAAGCATAGGAAAGTAAGTAGTTTTAGGGTTTGTGCAAATTTCTAGTTGGAATTTCCATGATTTATCCATAGAACAATAAATGCTAGAAGCTCTACCATAGATTTCAAGAATTGAAGCTAAGAAATTTTGCCCTTTCATGGCCAACTTCCCTTCCCTTTTTTTCCTATCAATTTGGCCCTAATTTTCCAAAATTGAAGTCTAAGAAATCTATTTTTAAAACATACAAGAAGTTCCACTTAAAATGTACATAATCTAACTAAGAAAATTATCTAAATTTTCTTGGAATTTTCTTCTCTTTTCCTCCTCTTGCTCTTCTCTCTTTTCTTTGTTTCTTTCTTGGACAAAATTGGAGAAGGAAAGAGAAGGAATATGGCAGCAAAGAAAGACATTAAATGCCTTAACACATGAAGCATTTTTATTGGCTCTTTTGTGGTGGGTTGGATACAATATATATATATATATATATATCTCTTATATATACACTTCTACTACATGTCTCCTTCTTCCTTTTGTTGGCCAACATTTTGAGGAGGGAAAAAAGGGGAAATTGTTTGCTCACTTGGAAGCCTTTCACTGGCCATTTCAAGTGGCTTGTGCACATGGCTTTTTTCTATTGGCTAGTGTTCTTATTTGACCAAGTCAACTTGGTCATTTGTTTCACAGCATGGAGGGAGTTGTAAGAGCTTCTTCTCCATGGCCATTCAAGCCATGGACACATGTAAGGCTCTCGTTGGTTCTAGCCTAACTTTGGAAGAATTAATTTCTAATCCTTCCTTTTTCCATTTAATTGCATATGGTCCCTAAAAATTTAATTATTCCACTTAGGTCCCTAAAATTTCAACTCACACATTTAAATCCTAAAGATTCCAATTAAGTTAATTTAAACCCCAAGAATTTGAATTTGTAACTTATAAAGTCTAGAAACTTTTGAAATTTCCAATTTTGCCCTTAGTTTTTCTTAAAATTTTATAACCATATGCAATGGTTACAAAATGTCATAAAATGCATACTATGCCATGTTTCAACATGAATATGCATGTAGATACATGACGGTACATTAAGAAGGTTTAACGCTTAGGGTTTTAGGTTTACAGGTTTGGGTTATGACATTTCCACACCCCCCTTAAAAAAAAAATGAATTTTGTTCTTGAAATTCCAGTACCTGAAGTTTCGAATAGGTAGGGATACTTGGCTTTCATCTAATCTTCTCTTTCCCAAGTGGCCTCCTCTGTCTTGATTTCTCCACAGAACTTCCACTAGAGGAATCCATTTGGAGCGTAGTTGTTTCCTTTCTTTGCTCAATATCTGAATTGGTTTTATTGGAAATGACATGTCACTCTTGAGTTCAATTGGTTGTTCTTGGAGTTTATGGGATGGATCAGGGATATGTCTTTTCGACGTAGAGATGTGGAAAACATCATGTATGTGAGACAACTTTGGGGGTAAGGCTAATCTATATGCTACTGGTCCAATTCTTTCTATGACTTCATGTGGTCCAATGTACCTTGGAGTTGGTTTTCCATTCTTTCCAAATCTAAGCACACCCTTGCAAAGAGAAACTTTCAAAAATACTCTGTCCCCAACTTGAAATGTAACATCTTTATGTTTGGGATTTGAATAACTCTTTTGTCTGCCCTGAGCAACCTTGATTCTTTCTCTAATAATTTTAATTTGATCCATAGTAGCTTGGACTATTTCTGGACCTAACAATTGTCTCTCCCTCTCTTCATCCCAACAAATAGGTGTCCTACATTTCTTACCATACAATACATCATAAGGTGCCATGCCGATGCTGGAATGATAATTGTTTATAAGCAAACTCCATCAATGGTAAATGCTCATCCCAACCAGCTGAAAGTTCAAGAATACACTTCAGAGCATATCTTCTAATGTCTGAATAGCAAGCTCTGATTGCCCACCTGTCTGGGAATGAAAAGCCATGCTGAATATGAGTCTAGTTCCCTAAGCTTTTTGTAGACTTGGCCACAGTCTTGAGGTAAATCTTGGATCTCTATTTGATACAACGGATACTGGTACTCTATGTCTACTAATGATCTCATCCATGTAGAGTGTCTAAGAGAAAGTGGTCTTGACTAGAATGAAATGAGCAGATTTCGTCAGTCTGTCCACGATGACCCATATAGCATTATTCCCCTTCCTAGTTACTGGCAGCCCTGATACAAAGTCCATAGTAATGTGCTCCCACTTTTATTCTGGAACAGGAAGTGGTTGCAGCTTCCCTACTGATCTTTGATGTTCTGCATTGATCTGTTGACATGTAAGACATTTAGGCACATATTTAGTTATTTCTTTCTTCATCCCATTCCACCAATAGCTTTGCTTGATCATATGGTATGTCTTGGAACTACCTGGATGCATAGCGTATGCTGAATTGTGGGCCTCTTCCATGAGCTGATCTTTAATATTTCTTGTCTTAGGAACACATACTCTGGTGTTGAAAATTAAAATCCCATCATCCCTCAACTGAAAATCTTTTCTTGCCCCATTCTTGACTTCTTCAATAATCTTCAACAGATAGGGGTCTTGTTTCTGGGCATTACATATCTGCTCTACCAATGTTGGTCCAACTCTGAAATTTGCCAACAAAGCTTCAAAATTTCCCACTGAAAGCTTGGCATCCAATGATCTCAACTCTATCAAGATAATGTGCTTGAAGACTTACAGCTCAAGGCACCTGCCACTACATTTGCTTTACCTAGATAGTACTCAGTAGTGCAGTCATAATCTTTTGGAAGCTTTATCCATCTTCTTTGCCTCAAATTTAATTCTTTTTGTGTCAAAATATACTTCAAACTTTTGTGATCTATAAAGATTTGGCATTTTTCTTCATATAAATAATGTCTCCCAATCTTCAAGGCAAAAAACCACTGCTGCCAACTCTAAATCATGTGTGGGGTAGTTTAACTCATGAGGCCTCAACTGTCTTGAAGCATAAGCAATTACCTTTCCTTTTTGTATTAGAACACAACCCAGACCCTTGTGTGAAGCATCAGTTCAATGTTGGTAAAACCCAATGTGGAAGTGACAGAATAGTCATCAATGGAGGACAAAGAAAACTGCCAAATATTAAGTGTTTTTGATTGCTAGATTCAATAATACATTTGGAGGGACAATGATAGAAATGATCAAATTTGTGACGATACCTGTTAGCATGTGGTTTGGACATGTGTAACAAAAACCCATGGGTTATGCAGTTAGGAAAATTGGAACTATCTATTTTTGAAGTTAATAATGGAGGATGTTACAGAGCTATACTAACTAGTATGTTTGAGTTGGTGAAGAAAATGTTAAGATATTATAGTGACCAATGCTATGGGATCATGGAGTGGAATGATATAAAATTCAATTAGCCAAGCTCACGTACTTGGAAAAATGGCCTGGTTGAGTTAAGAATTGCTATGGATTTAAATCTGTATGTTTAAGACTACTGGGTAGGCAATAATGAAGAATTGGTAGAAGAATATTGGCAAGGCCTGGGACTCTTGCTACATGACATGAAAGCATGTCTTTTAGGTTTTTACCACAATGGTGTCCAGAGCAAGATATTGGACTCAACACATTTAAATTAAATACCCGAAGTATGTGAACATGTTACTGGATACAGAAAGTATGATAATCTACCATTATGCAAAGCCTTTCTTTTCCCTGGGTAATGAAGCTGGCAATTCTGCTATATGACATTTTAGTTAATACAAAATGACCAAAAGTTAGAATACTTAAGCATGCCTGACGTAATTATATTATTATTGCTGTGTCTATATGTTGTTTTAGTCAATGGTGGATTTTTGACTGCCTTGATTTCAATGAACTAAGATAAATTTTGTAAGGCTCATGAGAATTCATTATCATTGGACCTATATACAAATATATGTCAGTTTGGTTTTTTCCTGGGTGTAATAGATATACTTCAGAGGTGATTCAATCAATATCATGCCTATTCTTAGATTGATATGCCATTTTGAACCTTTTGACCTGCTAAAATCCATACTATTAGGCCATCCTTCTTGTTTGTCAGTTTATGACATCATTTTGACAATGGAGGTATACCTTGGAGTTAAGCGGAGTGTGGATTGTGCAATTGCCATGGCAATGGTAAAGTAGAAGTTTGTTACTGAGATCATGGTCTTCTGCCATATGTAATGATACTGTTGTTGGATAACTGGAGTACAAAGGGTGGGATCGACTGATGTTTGATATCCTTGTAGACAGTATATCAATGTTGAAGTGAAAGGGGTGATTTTATAATTGTTGAAAGAAACTAGTTCTGCTGTTGGTATGAAGTGTTTGGTTATGGATAAATATTCTGTTCATACATTTAGCAAGGGTGTCAAGTTGAAAATTTTTGAGTGATATGCAGCAACCTTTGTATGTGGTTTGAAACATAGAGGTTGAGATTTCTTATAGGGTTGAGAGAAAATGTCTTCCATCTTCTTGATTCTATTTATGGATTGTTCTTGATTCCTGTGAATCTAAAAATGAAGAAGACCAGTCCATATACTGAAGAGATTGTAACCATTTCAGAGCAAGATGGTGAAACAATTATACCTTAGTTGGATAAAAAATGTTAGCACTATACCTGATGCTCCAGAAGGAAAAAAAAGGTCAGTCGCTTTGTGTGGTGTAGCCAAGTTATTGGCTTACTAGAAAGTTGACATGTGCTTTTATGCTACCTGGTAGTTGACTTTATAATGGTTATATGATCTGCATATGCATATAAAACTTTATATATGTGTTAGGGGTAGTAGATGGTCTTTGCAAATAACTTTTGTGCATTGACTGAATAATGGAAACTTCAATTACGTGGTTGTCCTGATTCCTGTAGGGTGGTTGTCTTTATTTTCTTATCTGAGAGGGCTTACTTTATTTAGAGTAGTTGTGGAAAATTGTTGAGAAATCTATGCATTTTATTATTCTATACCAGTGATATAATTTGTCTGTGATTCATTATGCATACTTTTCTGTCATTATTTATATGTTGATTCATAGTCTATTTTGTGCTTCAGGTTATATTCAGAAGATCTTTGTACAGCAAGTTTAATGAAGTTTCCATGCCTTATTCTCTAATCCCTTTATATCTCTTTGTTATCTGAGGTTTCTATGTGCTTATCCTAAAAATGTGATTTTTACATAAATCAATTATAGAAATTGAGTTGAGATCCATTTTTCTTTTATTTTCGTTTCTATTTTATTTCATTTTTTGGGGGTGATTCTGGACATTTAATAGTACACAATGGTTGCAGACTGACTGGGAGGGTGGTTACTACCCACTTACTCTCCATTTTAGTGAAGACTACCCTAGCAAACCACCAAAGTGTAAATTTCCACAGGGCTTTTTCCACCCTAATGTCTACCCCTCAGGAACTGTTTGCCTGTCAATTCTCAACGAAGACAGTGTAAGTGCTTTTTGTAGGTTCTTAACACATTAAGGTTAAGAGATGGTTTTTATAGTTGGATTCTTTTCATTTTTGTTTTTCTTTATTTTTTTTGGGGTTATTCTAGGGTTGGAGACCAGCAATTACGGTAAAACAAATTCTAGTGGGCATCCAGGATTTATTAGACCAGCCCAATCCTGCTGATCCTGCACAAACTGAAGGTTATCACCTCTTTATCCAGGTAACTATGCTCCTCTTACAGCTAATGACCTGAGATCACAGGTATCCTGAAATATTAGAATTGTCCTTTTTCTTTCTCTCTCTCTCTTTTAATTCTTTTGATTATATATGTGTGTGTGTGTGATGGGTAAAAAATTCTTTTTTGAATAAATTTGATACTTATTATTTGTAATTTTCCCTATCATGGATTATTTACTTATATACATTTTCTCCAAACTCACCTTTCTCCAAACCTACTTTCTCTAAACTTGCTATCATGAGAACAAACCATGGGACGTCTACCATTCTGTCTTAAGAAAAAAAAAAAAAATTTACGGGCCGAATGTGCATTTTCTTTTTATAAGCTAGTGCTTTGTCTGTCAGTTGTTGGGCCCAGTGGCATGTAACTGGATTATTTCAATGATGTGATCCAACTTGAGGCTTGCTCCCACTTGGGGACGAACATTTGGCCAAGCGCAAATCACTTAGCAAGTTAGCCTATAAAAACTTTCCTGTACTTAATTGTGATTGATAATTGATGGTTGAACTACATCATGTAAAATCTAATGCAGGATGTTGTGGAGTACAAGAGACGGGTCCGGCAGCAGGCCAAGTTATACCCTCCCCTCGTCTAGATACCGGATATTGTTTTTTAGAACTTGTTGATAATTGGTAACTGTAAGGTTGCCCTAGTTGTAAACTTAAATGCTTGAACTATACTTGTTTTCCTCTTGATTTGAATGGAGGCTGTTGGTGTCTGTTTTAGTGACATTGATTTATGTTCTATATATGGGTCTCTTTGGTGTGACCCGAACAAGCGAAAAGTGTGGAACCCTGGGAATAGTCAAAAACATTATTGGAATGCTACTAGTACGCTTCGTGAACATTTGTGTTCTCATTCAAAATAGTATTCTAAGGTGTATGTGGAAATACCCACCTTGTTCTTTAGTTTTGGGTTTGTTTTCCCCCTATTTTTCCTGTGTCTAGTTGTAAGAACCTCACAACTGGACGGCTCATGATATTGTCATTTCTCTTAAAAATTTAAATATTTTGTATTTATTGCAACAATTTTAAAAAAATGAAATTTCCAACGGGTAGCTGCTTGGTTTGCTTGTCGGGGGTAGGAATGGGACGAGATAGTTTTTGGTTTTATAAATTGGTAGTTTGGAAGAGTTAAATTTCGTTTTGTGGTTGATATAATCGTGTATCAATTATCGTCATTTTTGTGGAGAAAAAGGATGAAAGAAGAAAGAAATTTTCTTGAGAGTTGAGGAGGATGAAGTTGAAAGCTTTTTTTTGAAAGTTTTCAACGTTGGAGAGTGATAAATCTAGGGCGCGTTTAGTTAGGTGGTTTTCTATTGTCATTTTTAATGAAAACAGAAAATAGTGTGGAAAGCTGTTTTCTGTTTTTATTTTTGGAAAATATTTTTTAAATTAAGTTGAAAATTGAAAATAACAAAAGTTGTTTTGAGTGTTTCTTTGCCTAGAGTAAAAAAAAAAGAGAGAGATGACAAACTTATAATTAAGTAGATTTTGAATCTATTTTACTTATTTTTTTCATGCTAATATTTCTCGTCTCTTTCCCAATTGCTCCTTGCTCCTTTAATGGCAGAATTGAAAACAACTTTTGCAGTGGCTATTGGGCGACATGAATGAGATTGAAAGGAAGAGATAGTGAAGGCATTTGGGATCGGAGGGGCAATAGGGATCGGGAGGGCAGTTGCAATTGACGGTTGGCTTCAATTATTGAAGAAAGTAGAGCAAATTATGAAAATAGCAATTCGAGCTTGGCATGCAAACAATAGCTTCAACAATTAGAGAAGACAAGGTGGCTCGCTTGTCAATCGGAAAAGAACTAGACGAAGAGCGGTGGTGACTAAGGCAACAATTTTTAATGAGTTAGAGGCGATGATCGACAGATTTGTATGTTGCAAGAATTGAGAGTACAAAGGGATATGAGAACTAATTTGATTTAAGGTTTTTATAGAAATCATAATTAGAGTTCTGCTATGGTTAAACTTCTTAATCAATTGAGAGACCATGCTTGCTAGGGTTTTGAATAGTGTGAAGATAGGTAGAAGAGACAAGTTTTGACAGAACAAAAACCCTAATTTGGAAAGAATGAATATAGTATTTTGGTCCCTCATTTCTTTTTTTTTTTTTATTCAATCTAATATTTAAAATTATCAAACCCCTATTTAATTTCCAAAATTTCTGATTTCTTTAATTAAATTTTTATCCAAAATCCTAAAATTTTAATTTCGTTCAATTGTGTTCTTATTTTCAATTTACTAAAATTGATACACCAAATGTATTTTGCTTGTTTTCATGTTTTAAAAGTAGAAAGTAGTAACTCTAATTAAATATATTTTCATTATTTTGAAAATTAAAAATAAAAATTATTTTGAAAAATTAATATTAAAAATGAAAATAGAAAATATCTTTGCAAAACCAAGCAGGCCTTAAATGATCTTGAACCATCTGAATCAGATGTGAAGTTGAATGTGTTCTCACCTCACCATCACAGATCGTAGATAGTTGAGGGGCTAATATAATTAACCCAAAACTATAATCAGTTAATAGAGAATCAAATGCTTGAAAGTACAGAAATCAATTAAAGGTAAACTTTGTAGACTCATGCAGGGGTGTTCATGGGTTGGGTTGGTGGTTTAAGGGTTAAATATAACTCAAACAAAATGGAGTTGAGTTTTTTTAAAACTGAAACTGAATTCTGAGTAAATTGATTAAAACCAAACTAAGTTTTTTATTATATTTTGTCGGTTTTAAAAGATTATTTAATTAATCTAGTTCATATTTTTAAATCTAACCTATTTAATCATGAAATATATTAATTATGCAAGCAAATAAGTCATAAATCAAATGTAAAACAATTAAAACCCTTAAATTTAGCCATTTGTAATAAGTCATAAAACGATTAAAAATCCATAAAACACATTAGGTAAAGACAAATTAAACCTAATATGTAAACAAGTAATATACACACACAATATGTGTTGGTTCATATTAGATAAGGTTAAATTTATTGATATAATTTCAATTAGAACTGTTAATGGATTAGATTTTAATCCAAATTTGATTTGAATTTTAAGATTTGAATTCGATTAAAATGTTTGATAAATTAAATTCGATTACAAATATTCAAAATTTGAAATAAGTGGATTGAATATGTAATTACATTATCCAATTCATTAAGAATTCAAAGATGAATTTTAATAATTTTTTATTCAATTGATAATTATACATGAAAAAATAAATATATTCAAATTTGTAGGGATTATTTAGAAAATTTAGGGACCAATATAATTAACAAAATAGAATTGAGTGATTTAAGTGTAAAAGAATATTGTTTTTTTAATTGAATTAGATTTTCTTATTAAATTTTGGATTATTCATTAAACTTAAATATAATTTAACAAATATAGATATTTTAGGATTTCATGTTAAATTTGATTTGAAAATAGGTAATCGGATTCAAATTTGAATTTATCTGATTTGATTTAAATTTAATTCGTTAATAATCCTTAATTTCACCTAATATCAATATAGAAATTTTAATTTAAAAACTTTTCGAACCAAAAGTAAACTTTATTGAACCTAAATTTCTACAAAATCAAATATCTGAGTTCAATTCAATTTTTATTTTTTAATTTTGATCAACATAATTGAAATCTATACTTAGAACAACTCAAACTCTTACGAAGAAATCTTTGCCTTTTATTCGAACTCGAAATACGATGAGTTAAACTCTTAAATCCAAGTTCAATAAATATAATTTATTCGAAAAAAATTGAATTTTTGTTAATCAACCAAAAAAAGAAGGAAAAGCCCAATCTCTTTATTCAAATATTTTTTTTAAAAAAAATATTGACGCATGATTATTTATCTCTACCTCTCATTCAAACTCAATAAAAAAAAATTCATAATATGAATTGTTTAATCAAAATTTTAATGCATATATTGCTTTTTAATAATAACAAAAAAGAAAATACAAACCCAATAGTAACTTGGAAGTATACCAAGAATCAAACTCTTAACTCAAGCAACCTTCGTATATAAATCAAATAATAGTTGAACCATATATTTATTTAAAATTTAAATATTTCTTAATCTCAATTAAATAGATAAAAACAAATGATGATTAAGACACTCCCTATTTTTTTAATCTATTTATTATTGTCATTATATTTTTTCAAACAAAGAAACCTAAAAATTGTACAAAAATGGGATGCAAGAAATTTGAAGCCAGAACTTTCTCAAGGAAATTAATTATGTTCTATTTTTTTCGAAGAAATAAAATGTTTTCTAAAATACCCAAGGCTCATCTCACTCACAAACAAAAATGAATTTTTTTTAAGAAAAAATACCAACCCGTACGTCTTGGTAATTTTAAGGATATTTGGTACTAAATTCAATATATTTCTATTTCAAGTCATTTGTAAAAAAATCCTCAACTAAGAAAATTATATTTTCCAAATATCCTTGCCAATTAAGAACAATTTAGGTCAAACAACATTAGTGAAATATGAAATAAGATCACTGAGTATATTCAGTTTTAGGTGATAGGTTAAAATAAAATAAAATAATTTTATCTTATTACATATTGGTACGCAAATAACGAAATCGGAGAAAGATTATGAGATACTGTTACAAAAGAGATGAGTGTTTTAGTTTTTATTAAATTTCTTATTTTTCTTCCTTTAACTAAAATGTTCCCTATTATTACACTAAAGAAGGGTCAAATTAAACTAAATACTAAATGCTCACAAGGACGAGCACAATGAACAATACTCACGAGTCCTTATCCTATTATTTTTTATTATTTTTAATAAAATACTATTAAATATAAAATAAATATTATATAATTAAATAAAAATTATCAGTTTTATTTTATTTATTTGTGTCTTATTTTTCTAATGGGACGCGGTTATAGTGTAGAGATGAGATAGACAGATGCAGTTATAGTGTAGAGATGAGATAGACAGTCAACTAGCTATGGATGACGTCAATTAACTTTGTGAAAATAACAAAATCACAAGTCAGTTGAGAGAGAAGGACTTCCGGGGGAGAAGAGCTTTAGGGTTTCTGAAAAAGATGAAATAAGAGGCAGAAAGGTGTTAGGAGTTTTAAAGAAGATGAAATAAGGGAGAAGCTTCTGTTCATGTTAAAAAAGTGAAATGGAAAATCGGATAAGAGACAAGCTCAAAAAATGAAGTTTACAGTCCCAGGGGCATTTAGAAAATAACATGTTCTTAATTGAAGAATTTTCTACAGAGGATTTGAAATGAAAATATTTTGCATTTTGATCCCCAAGTCCCCCAAAATTACCAAGCTGTTGGTAATTTTCCCAGGTTGTTGGGGGCCCCGATAAGACTCAAAGTATTTTCCTGGGCTCGAATAAGGGCCAATTTCCACCGGTAGCCTACGCCAACGTCACCCCTGAAGGCGGAGACGGACGCAGCACTGTCTAGGGCTTTTGACATCACCACGATCGCCTTACACCGCCATGGATGACATGGCAGCGTACTACCCTCCTCCGGCGGGCGTCCACCACAACCCTCATTACCCCTACTACCAACAACCTCCTCCAGCTGTGCAACCACCTCCGCCGCCTGTGCCTCATCCGCCGCACCACCTGCCCCCGCCGTACCACCACCAGCCACCCTTTGCCTCCTACGCTCCCCCGCCCTATAATTCGTCCTCCTACGACCAGGTTCGCACGCTGTTCATCGCTGGCCTTCCTGAAGACGTCAAGCCTCGCGAGATCTACAACCTGTTTCATGAATTTCCAGGCTATGAATCATCTCACCTCCGAAGCCCGACCCCTACTTCGCAGGTACTTCATTTCTGTTCTTTCGACTTTGGATTGAGTTGCTCTAGAAATGACTGGATAAAACTATTTATTTATTTATTTTTGCTTTCCTTTCTCTGAATTTCCCGACGAAGCGTTAATTGTATGGAGAAATACTGATTTTATCCCTCTTTTGTGATTGGTTGTGGTGCTTTAAAATTTCAATTGATGTCGAAAGTTCGTATAACAGCTGCCAATCAGTAAGCATTTGTAATTGGTTGAGCTGGTTACAAAACTTCGTTGCCTAGAGTTAATTCCACTCGGTCTGTTAATCAAAAGTGCCAAACTTTAACATGTTTCTTCTGTCTATCCTCGTAACACTATTCGTACAACTTAGCGTTCTCATACAGCTGTTTTCATCTTTATGAATATGCTTCTTTAACTGCTCAACGATCGCATGATATTGTGTCCCTGCTAACCCCCCCCCCCTCTCTCTCTCTCTCTCTAAGTTTCGTTGTTTATCTTTTTTTTTTTGGGGGGTTGTAAATCATATATCAAATGTTACCTTGAGGAGTAAGCTTAAATCTTTTCCTTCAATGGTATAAAATCATATGAATGAATAGCACCAGTGACGCACTCCTGCATTTCGTTTGTCTGCTTTAATTTTATGGCGTGTGCCCAACTCTCCTCATCTCTCCCTTTCCATGAACAATTACATTAATATACAGAAATTTTTACTTTTAGGAATCTGTTGGTTACTATTTTTACTTAATCTTTATTCTTATTTGCAGTTTTATCTAAAATTGTATATTTTCTAGCGGTTCTATCTAAAGTCTTATATTTTTTTGATTATTAATCTCCACATTTTTTGCTCGAAGTTCACTGCTTCTCTTGATTGTTCGATGAAAAAAATCTCATGGGCAGAAGTAACATATTTTGGGATCGTTGTATTTACTCATTCTTGTGACTGTTAGGTTTTTTGAGTTAATTGAACATGAGTCATAACTAAATTAATTTCATATTTTTTGCCAAACATATTGACCCCAGAAACCCTCTCCACCCCCCCCCCCCCCCCAAAAAAAAAAAAAAACTAAATAAATGAGAAAAAAAAGTTGTGTCCTTTTTTTCAAATAAGGTTTAAAATGGATATGTGTGAATTGAATTTTATTTACAGGGTTTCAAGTAGAGCATGACTTCAGGATTATTATGATGCACATTTTTTAACGTGATTGTGCACAAAACTTACTGCATATTATGTTAGTACTGTACAATTCGATGTCTAATTAATCTTCTGAATGGCTGATCTCTGACATACTCTTTCTCTTTTGCAGCCATTTGCTTTTGCTGTATTTATGGATCAACCATCTGCAATTGCAGCAATGCAGGCATTGAATGTAAGAACTCATCTTGAAGACATGCTTACATAGTGCATTCAGAATTAGGTTTGTACAACTATTGTATTCGGTGCTCTATTATCAGAAGTACTGAATAGGACTACATGCTTACATAGCACCTTGAAGATTGGGTTCATAACAACTTCTTATTTTGTAATGCTATGTTTGTTTGGGTGCTTTATTGTCAATGGTGGAAAATATTGTGATGGCACAGTGAATTTAGTTTTCTGAAGAGTTATTATGTATAACTTCTTCTTTGGTTCAGATATTATGTCAAAACGGGTTTTTTTTTTTTTTTTTGGTTAATTAGAGCTCTAAGTGATCAACAATTTCACCAGTTTCTTTCTTTTACCCCTTCCATAGACAACTGTTAAACTGATGTTATGAATGCAGAGATTTAGCTACAGTGAAAAAATGCATTAGTGAATTTAGTCTTATTATCATCACCCCTAAATTTTTTCATGATAAGAATCCTTTCCTAAGATCGAAGTTTCTAATATTTAGCAAATGGCTAATAATGGTGTATTTTAATTGATTGGTAGACTTCAAATTGCTTTTCTATATGCCATTGGTATGTGAAAAAATATGGAATCTGTATATACCAGAGGTTGAATATGCTTTGTGTTAGAATTGTTAAAGAATGACAAGGCAAGATGGCTTTATTTGTTTAGCTGAAGCCTGATGATGCAGTAGAAGATGGTAGCCTGATGATGCTGTAGAAGATAGTAGACAGCAACTCTCAAACCAATCAAGAAGAGAAGTAGGATAGATTGAAGTGGGAGGATAAAAGAAGGATTCTAGGGTTTAGAAGCCTCTCAAATTTGAAATTCTCATATAAGACTTAAAAGCTGCGGAATACAAATCACTAGGATTATTTATACTAGGGTATTGGCATATTACTAAGCCTAGCCCATTCTTTCAAGGCTCAACTAATCTTAAGTATAAACCTAGTCACATGCTAGTCATGCGATCACTTATTACAAATAAAAATATTTTAACTCAAAATAAAATAGACTAAAATAAAAAAGAACATAAAAAAACAAAATATTAAAAGAACTGCTGTTGCATCATTCTCCCCTCTTGAAAGGAAACCAATATCTGATGAGAAAACCTTAGAAACTTCGACATGGATTTCAGGATCAATCTGCTGCAATTCAACTTCTGCCACCAAGGTACTTTCAGTGGCAGGCTTACTCAGCCATTTTAACTAAAAATTGCCAATACTGGTGTCCACGCCTTGACTTCACCTCTTTCACATCAAGAACTTCCTAAATTGTAGTGTGGGTAAATTGCCAACTTGATCTGCAATAGGAGTTATTTCTCTGTCAAACCCTCAAAAGGGTATAAATCTGCAACATTGAAAATGGGGCTGATTTGTAGTTCAGGAGATAACTCTATTAGGTAGGCATTAGGCTGATTTTCTCAAAACTTTACATGGCCCAAACTTCTTAGGTTTCAGCTTGTGATAAGAACTCTTTGGAATACATTCCTGCCTTAAATGCACAAGAAGCATGCATGTCACCCTCTTCAAATTCCTGAGCTTGGGGATGCTGGTTTGCAGCAGCTGCATAGGCCTCCTTGCTGTCTTTAAAGCTTCCCAGATCTCCTTATGAACTTGCTAAATATGCTCAGCAAATGCCAACCCATCATCACTTCTCTAGCTTCTGGTGGTAGTCACAGTACTAAATCAAGCACATGTTGTGGCTTTAAACCATATGCAGCTTCAAATGGAGTCTTTTTTATGGTCTGATTCACTGAATTGTTGTAAGTAAACTCTGCTCGGGCGATAACAAAATCCCAAGACTTTACATGATTTCCAATAAGACACCTAACAAATTTCCCAAGCTCCAATTTACTACTTATGTTTGACCATCAGTTTGTGGATAGCAAGCACTAGAATACTTCGAGTGAGTCCAAGTTTCCTCCACAAAGATTTCCAAAAGTGCCCCATGGATTTGACATCCCTATCGGAAACAATTGAAGTAGGAACACTATGTAGTCTTGCCACTTCAGGAAAAAACAGCTCAACAATATGAGAAGTATTTGCAGTTTTAGAGCATAAAATGAAGTGTGCCATCTTTGAAAATCGATCTACCACAAGAAAAATGGAGTCATGCCCTTTTGAGGTCTTTGGAAGACCCAAGACAAAATCCATGCTCAAATGGATCCATGGTGCTTTTGGTTCAGGCAATGGGTATATAATCTCGCATTTTGTGAGTTTCCTATGCCAAATCGACAAGTTGAACACCTCTTCACTTATTTGTCCACATCCTTAAACATCTTAGGCCAATAATAGTTCTCTCTTAAAATAGGAGAAAATATAAAAACTCTCTTTCATTCTCTCTATCTTCTCGATGCCTTTGAAATGCCTTGGGATGATTTGAGGAGGCTTGGGCGAGGCCTATTTATAGCCTCACACCCTCCTTTATACGCGGTTTTGAAACCGCGTTTTTGGTACATTTTCTTCCTCAACGATTGCGGCTGCTTTTTCTTTTTCTAAACTGAAGGCTACCTGTTGGCAGCCAAAGAAGGAAAGCAAAGTTTGATTTTACATAGCTTGGACCCCGCGGCTGCATTTGCAGCCGCATTCCTCCTCCTTTTCTTGTCTTTCCTCCTTTTTCTTTCCTTTTATTTTCATATTATATGGGGCTGGACCCCACAATCTCCTACTTGAAGATTTGATTGAATATTAATCATATTTTCACACCATCCTTCTTATCCTGCCATTTCCATGTTGCTTACGTCTCTGTCAGGCCACACGAGGATCGACACCAAACAAACTTATTTGTGTTGACTGCTTTTGTCATAAGGTCTGCTAAGTTCTTTTTTGTATGAATTTTCTACATGTCCACAGTTCCTTCTTCCACTTTTTCACGAACAAAATGATACTGAAGTCGTATGTGTTTTGTTTTTGAATGAAAGGCTGGATTCCTTGTAAGATGCAAAGCACTCTGACTGTCACAAAATAAAGAAATTTTCTCTTGTTTGTGTCCGAATTCCTCCAGTACTAACTTCAACCATATTGCTTCTTTACTGCCTGGCGTAGCTGCTACATATTCTGCTTCAGTTGTCAATGTAGCTACAACTGATTGCAGTTTTGAAACCCAGTTTACAGCTCTACCAGTAAGTGCAAACACATAACCTGTAGTAGATTTGCTTTTATTAAGATCACCTGCATAATCTGAGTCAACATACCCCTTAATACAGAGTCTGATCCTCCATAATATAATGCAACATCAGAGATTCCCTTTATGTATCTTAGGATTCTCTTTACAGTATTCCAACGCTCTCTACCAGGATTGCCATGTACCGGCTAATCACTCCCACTGCATGTGCAATGTCTAGCCTGTACAAATCATAGCGAACATCAAACTTTCCACTGCTGATGCATACGGTACTCGAGACATCTCCTTCCTCCTTTCTTCATAGCTGGGACACATATTGGAGGATAATTTAAAATTAACAGGAAGTGGGTAGAAATTGGCTTACAATCATGCATGTTGAAGTGTCGTAAGACCTTCTTCAAATAATTTTTTTGAGAAAGCTAAATCTTCCTATTATTTTTGTCTCGGTGAATTTGCATCACTAGAATCTTGTTTGCTGGTCCCAAATATTTCATTTCGAATTCCCTAGCCAATTGAGCTTTCAATTCATTGATACGATCTTTGTTGGGACTTGCTACCAACATGTCGTCTACATACAGCAATGGGATAACAAAATTATTTTCATCAAACCTCTTGAAATATGCACAAGGGTCTGCATTAAGTCTGCTATATCCAAGGCTCATAATGAAAGAATCAAATCTCTTGTACCACACCTTGGCGCTTGTTTTAGACCGTATAGAGATTTGTTTAACCTACAAACCAAGTTCTCTTTTCCTTCTTCTTCAAAACTTTTTGGTTGGAGGGCCTGAAGAAAAATTTGTTGTCTTTGGGACAGCTGGATGATCTTGGTTGCAAGGTGAAATTGCAAACAAGATTATGAAAATAATTCAAGGCGTGCTAGTAATAATGAATGGAGAGAAGATAGTTGCAAATTTGTACATGCTGAAGGGAGAGACACTGTAGGAAGAAGAAGCATCAGTTGCTTGAGCAATTCAGATGAAAGACTGCAATGATATGACATCAAAAACTTGGCCATATTTCCGAGCAGAGGATCAAAATTCTTGCTGAGAAAAAGTTACTTCCTGGTCTTACAAAGGTATCTCTACCCTTTTGTGAGCATTGTATCGTGAGCAAGTAGCAGCGGTTAAAATTCAACACATCAAATTCTAGAAGTAAAGTTACTCTAGAATTGGTGCACTCTGATGTATGGCAAGCACCGGTTGCATCTCTTGGAGGAGCAAAGTACTTTGTGTCTTTTATTGATGGTTATTCTAAAAGATGTTGGGTGTATCCTATCAAGAAGAAGGTAAAAGTGTTTTCAGCCTTCAAAATTTTCAAAGCACGGGTTGAGCTTGATTCTGGAAATAAGATCAAGTGTTTGAGGACAGACAATGGAGGCAAATACACTGGTGACGAGTTTGACAAGTTTTGCAAGCAAGAAGGTATTAAAAGGCAGTTCACCACGGCCTACACTCCTTGACAAAATGGAGTGGCGGAGCGGATGAATAGGACCTTGTTGGAAAGAACAAGAGCCATGTGGAGAACTTCCGGCCTAGGAAAGTCTTTCTGGGCAGAAACTGTCAAGACCACTTGCTATGTAATAAATCGGGTTCCATCAATTGCAATTGAGTTGAAAACACAAATGGAGATGTGGACCGGAAAGCCAGTCGATTATTCAAACCTCCATGCATTTGGAAGTCCTGCACATGTGATGTATTCTGCTCAAGAAACTACAAAGCTAGATCCAAATTCTAGGGAATGCATATTCTTGGGATATGCTGATGGAGTGAAGGGGTATTGCTTATGGGATCCCACTGCCCACAAGTTTGTAGTCAGCAGAGATGTTATATTTGTAGAAGAAAAGTTACAAAAAGAAGACGACAGCACTACAATGATACATATGGAAAAGAAGTCTGAACAAAATGATTCTTCTAGAGCAACACCAAAACACGATGAAACAGAACCAATTGAGTTTGTGACTCAAGAACCACAACAGTCAAATCGCACAAGGAGACCGCCAAGTTGGCACTCAGATTATGAGATAGGGAGCAATGTTGCATACTGTCTTTTAACAGAGGATGGGGAGCCATCAACTCTCCAAGAAGCAATGAGCACTTCAGATCATCTCAGTGGATGGCAGTAATGTAAGAAGAAATTGAAGCCCTACACAAGAATAAAACTTGGGAACTTGTGCCACTGCCGAAAGGAAGAAAGGCCATTGGTAATAAATGGGTCTATAAAATTAAGAGAAGCAGTGATGATGAACTGGAGCGGTATCGTGCTAGATTGGTGGTGAAAGGCTATGTTCAAAAAAAAGGGATTGACTTCAATGAAATATTTTCTCTTGTGGTTTGGCTTACTACAATACGAGTAATACTGGCGATGTGTGCGGTGCTTGACTTACATCTAGAGCAGCTAGATGTGAAAACAGCTTTTCTTCACGGAGATCTTGAAGAAGAGATCTATATGCTCCAATCAGAAGGATTTGAAGAAGAAGGAAAAGAGAACTTGGTTTGCAGGTTAAACAAATCTTTATACGGTTTAAAACAGGTGTCAAGGTGTTGGTACAAGAGATTTGATTCTTTCATTATGAGCCTTGGACACAGCAGACTTAATGCAGAACCTTGTTCATATTTCAAGAGGTTTGATGAAAATGATTTTGTTATCTTGTTGTTGTATGTAGACATGTTGGTAGTAGGCTCCAACAAAGATCGTATCAAAGAATTGAAGCTCAATTGGCTAAGGAATTCGAAATGAAAGATTTGGGACCAGCAAACAAGATTCTAGGGATGCAAATTCATCGAGACAGAAATAATAGGAAGATTTGGCTTTCTCAGAGAAATTACTTAAAGATGCAGGATTGTAAGCCAACTTCTACTCCACTTCCTGTTAATTTCAAATTATCCTCTAATATGTGTCCTAGCTGTGAAGAAGATAGAAGTGAGATGTCTCGAGTACCGTATGCATCAGCAGTGGGAAGTTTGATGTTCGCTATGATTTGTACAAGGCTAGACATTGCACATGCAGTGGAGTGATTAGCCGGTACATGGCAAATCCTGGTAGAGAGCGTTGGAATACTGTAAAGAGAATCCTAAGATACATTAAGGGAATCTCTGATGTTGCATTATATTATGGAGGATCAGACTCTGTAATTAAGGGGTATGTTGACTTAGATTATGCAGGTGATCTTAATAAAAGCAAGTCCATTACAGGTTATGTGTTTGCACTTGCTGGTAGAGCTGTAAACTGGGTTTCAAACTGTAATCAGTTGTAGCTACATTAACAACTGAAGCAGAATATGTAGCAGCTACGCAAGGCAGTAAAGAAGCAATATGGTTGAAGTTAGTACTGGAGGAATTCGGACACAAACAAGAGAAAATTTCTTTATTTTGTGACAGTCAGAGTGCTTTGCATCTTACAAGGAATCCAACCTTTTATTCAAAGACAAAACACATACGACTTCAGTATCATTTTGCTCGTGAAAAAGTGGAAGAAGGAACTGTGGACATGTAGAAAATTCATACAAAAAAGAACTTAGCAGACCTTATGACAAAAGCAGTTAACACAAATAAGTTTGTTTGGTGTCGATCCTCGTGTGGCCTGACAGAGACGTAAGCAACATGGAAATGGCAGGATAAGAAGGATGGTGTGAAAATATGATTAATATTCAATCAAATCTTCAAGTAGGAGATTGTGGGGTCAGCCCCATATAATATGAAAATAAAAGGAAAGAAAAAGGAGGAAAGACAAGAAAAGGAGGAGGAATGCGGCTGCAAATGCAGCCGCGGGGTCCAAGCCATGTAAAATCAAACTTTGCTTTCCTTCTTTGGTTGCTAACAGGTAGCCTTCAGTTTAGAAAAAGAAAAGCAGTCGCAATCGTTGAGGAAGAAATGCACCAAAAATGCGGTTTCAAAACCGCGTATAAAGGAGGGTGTGAGGCCTATAAATAGGCCTCGCCCAAGCCTCCCCAAATCATCCCAAGGCATTTCAAAGTCATTGAGAAGATAGAGAGAGTGAAAGAGAGTTTTTATATTTTCTCCTATTTTAAGAGAGATTGTTACTGTTTATCTCCTTAAATAGAGAGAGGTTGTAACTCCTATTTTTTCTCATAGTGAAATTCTTCTATCCCTGCCCGTGGTTTTTACCCTAAATTTACTTGGGAGTTTTCCATGGAAATTCTTGTGTCCTTATTTTATTATTTCATCTCATTTATTAGCCGCAGTTTTACTTTATCAGGCCCGTGTACAGTACTGTATATGTGAACAGTACCACCGTAGTATGAACAGTATCATCGTATGTATGAAGTACCACGCATGTATGAATAGTGATCTGTCACCATCTCCATGGTTTTATCCCTACCAAATGTCCTCCCAAACCATTCCCATGGAGTTCTTTGATGATGTGCCCTCGTAAAGACCCTCTGGAATGCATAGTTTTTACCTTTAGATAAATATCCGTCATGTAGTTGGAAAGGTAATTTTTCTACACCTAATGACCCTGCAATTTTTCCACTATATGACAGAAATGAGGATCAGTTTTGTAGTGATTTTTCACTTTTTCAAAACCTGTAACTTGAGTGCTCATCATCATCAAGAGCATAGAGTGCCTACTTAATGCGTCGGCCGCCACACTGAATTCTCCAGTTTTGTATATGAGCATAAAGTTGAACTCATCGAGAAAAGGCCTCGACTTAACATTATGCATACTAAGCTTCTTCTTGGAACTCAAATACCGCAATGCTTGGTGGTCGGAATAAACAACAAACTCCCGGTAAGCTAGGTAATGCTCCCAATGTTGAATAGCCCCCACTAATGCTTAAAACTCCAGGTCTTAAGTTGAATACTTATGCTTAGAATCAAACAACTTTTCACTAAAAAACTTTGTTGGTTTTCCGTCTTGACTAAGTAGTGCCCTAGTGCTTAAATGGGGTGCATCACACTCTACAACAAACAACTTCTCGAAGTCTGGCATCACTAATACTGGTGTTTCTGTCATAAGAGTTTTAATATGTTCAAAGGCTCTTTGTGCTGATTTTGTCCAAGTAAAAACTGTTTCTCTTTAAGCATTCAGTAATTGGGCTCACAATGGAGCTAAAATTCTTGATGACTCTCTTATAAAATGAAGTTAGACTATAGAAACTTCGAATATCTTTGATTGTTTGAGTAACTGCCCACCCTTTGATAGCACATATTTTCCAGGATCTGGTTTCAGTCCCTGAGTTGAAACAATAAAAACCTAGAAACACCACTTCATAGCTGAGGTAGGAACACTTTTTTGGGTTTATAAAGGCTTTTCACTGTGGAGTGTTCTTAACACTTTAGACAAATGAGTTTAATGTTCTTCATTGCTTTTACTGTAAACCAAAATATCATTAAAATAAACAACAAATGACTTCAAAAAAGGCCTCAATACCTCAGTCATGACTCGCATGAATGTGTTTGGTGCATTGGCCAAGCCAAAAGGCATCACTAAATACTCGTATAGCCCATCCAGTTTTTTAAAGGCAGTCTTCCATTCATGTCCTTCCCTCAATTTGATTTGGTGATAACCACTTCTTACATCAATCTTTGAAAATAACTTTGCACCAGCTAGTTGATCAAGCATTTCTTCCAATCGAGAAATGTGGAAACAATACTTAATCGTGATCTTATTAATAGCTCAGCTGTCCACACGAATTCTCCAAGTAGTGTCTTTCTTTGGACAAGCAAATTGGACAAGCATATTCAGTAAACTTGCTCCTGTCAGTCAATGGTATGTTGGATGTTTCTTTTTGGCAGTAATCCTTATGGTAATTCTTCACTGACCAGTTTTGCAAATTCTTTCAGTAACTGCTGAATTTCAGCCAGATGCTTATCTAACTCTTTGAGTTGGCCAGCCTATACAACGTTGTTAACCAAAACATACATGACCCCCATTTCCTTACTTTCTCAAATCTCGCAGCAGAAACAAACTCCCTTGATTTTGCCACTTCTAGATGGATGAGAAGCTTCAGCCAAGTCTTCCTTGAGGGGATGAAGTGTATATTTCTTGTTCTCTCTATAAAATGAATAGCTATTAGGTTTAGCACAGTGTTCCACATCATTATCATATAACCAAGGTCTTCCAAAAGAATGTGGCCAACCTCCATAGGCACAATGTCACAAAGAGATTCATCTTCTAAGTTATGACCTATAACAAACTTGACAAGACACCTTGACGTAATCGGAACTTCATTACCTTTTTTAAGTCACCTGATCTTGTAAGGATGGGGATGTTTTTCAGTTTGCAGCTTCAATTTCTCCACTACATCCTTAGAAATAACATTTTCCATGCTGCCTCCGTCAATAATGAAGTTGCAAACCTTGCCTTCACATAGGACATGAGTCTTAAAGACGTTGTGTCGCCTCCATTCCTCTCCTTCATCCAAGTTTGTGGCTGTTATCATTCTATGAACAACCAAAGACTGCCCTACAACTGGATAAACATCTACTTCACCATCCTCATCAACATGATTATCATAAATAGGTTCTAGCGCCTCATCTCCTTCTTCATCTTCACTGAGGTTAATTCTCCTTTGGGCATGCATAATAACCATGTCCTCTTTCACCACAAATGAAACAACGAATGTGACCCACTGCCTAATTTTGGAGTACCCGATCCAGCACTGTTTTGCTGCCCAAATCTGACAACATTCTTTTCTTTCTCATTTCTTTCACATTGAGTTATGCTCCCTCCACTTGTTGTGCCTTGTGGACCTCCCCCTCGTCCACTTCTTAGGGCTGTTTGATCACTCCTAGCTCCCCAAACAATATCATTCGCAACTTTGTGAAGTGCCACCGGTTCTGCCAAACAATGACCTCCTAGCACCATAATACCCCTTTTTTCTGCCATTAAGGAATATTGTCAACCATCTTCAAGGTTAAACAAACGAACTATTCCCATCTTATCCCCAATAGAATGGTTCAAACTAGAAAGATATCGGGTTGTCATATGTTCATTTGTCTCATTTAAGCCAACCCTTATAGATAAATTATTAAACTCTGCAGTGTACTCTTATACTGTCTTGCTATTTTGCTTCAAAGAGTGGAATCTCTCATATGGCTCCATTGCATAATCAGTAGGCAGAAATTGTCTCCTCATTTTTGCCTTCATGTGATCCCATGTGCTGATTTTTGTTTTTCCTTCTCGTGCTTACTGCTTTTCTACTATCTTCCACCATTGAAGTGCAGTCCCCACTAATTTAAGTTTCACAAACAGCACCTTTCTATTTTCTACCATTATTTTCCACTCAAAATAATTCTCCAAACTAGCTTCCTAATCTAAATAATCTATGCATTTTCCCAAAAAAATCGGTAACTTCAATCTTGATTCCACCGCCATTTAGATCTAGGGCTTGTAGCAGCCGCTCCTCCAATTTCCTTTGTGGCCTCTGATTTGCAGGTTCTGCTGTGTGAAAGGGGTTTTCTTCTTCTCCATCTTCACTGTCATCCTCTAGACCACCTGCTGAAATGTCTGCAGGGTAGTGGTTGCCTTCTGGATTCTCTGTATGGGCTCCTGCTGGTTTCTGTTGCTGTAGAATAAGTAACCACTCATGACAAATCTTCAATCATTCACCTCAACTCCACCAATTCTTCTTGTTGCCCTTGATTACCTCTGCCTCTTCCACGTCCAGCCATGGCTCTGATACCAGTTTGATGTGGTGGAAGATATTAGACAGCAACTCAAGCGATAGAATTCGAGAAGAGAAGTAGGATAGATTGAAATGGAACAATAAAAGAAGGATTCTAGGATTTAGAAACCTCTCAAATCTGAAATTCTCATATAAGACTAAAAAGACGCTAGATACAAATACTTAGGATTATTTATACAAAGGTTATTAGCTATTAATAAGCCTAGCCCATTTTTTCAAGGCCCAACTAATCTTAAGTCTAAACCTCATTAAAAGTACATGCTAATCATGTGATCACTTATTACAAATAAAAACATTCTAAGTCAAATAAAATAGACTAAAACAAAAAAGAACATAAAAAAATAGAATATTTAAAAAACTGCTGCTGCATCACCTGACACCTTTAAGGCCTAGGTTCAAATATCTTCTTTCATTGTAAACATTTTCATATTTTTGGAATTTAGAAGTAAAAACTAGATTTTAATAAACAGTTCCTCTTAAAATGTAAATCCATCGAAGTTTAAAAATTCTGGAGATAACATTTCACAATCACACTTGCTTTGTCTGCTGTGTGGAGTGGCACAATTGTTTGTGCATGGGGAATGTAATTGGTCTGATATACTGGTGTCAGTTTCTGCCATGTTATATAATGCTGTATGAAGTCTTTCTGCATTTCCTTCCTCCTTATCTGTCTTTCGCAGCCGCTTTTATCCTATTTACCTCCCTGGACCTTTTTTCCACCCATATTTTACTTTGCTCATCATCAATTTCTATTATCTCTATCCTTGTTCTAGACTATCCATTCCAAATTCAACCAATAAGATATTTTTTTCTTAATTTTTGGAAAATTTTCCTCTCTTGCAACACCTAGTTTGGGACTCTTCTGTTTATATATTCTCAAAATGCAATTGTTTTCTCGTTGCTCTTTATTTTCCTTTTTCTTAGTCAAAAGTATTTACTTAATGTGCTATCATATTGCTTTTGTTTTGTGTATTTTAAATCTTGTTACATAATTATTTCTAGGTGCTGTTTTAAAGGTGTGCCTGACTTCATGTAGGTGTGAAGCTGTGCCTGTGCTTTAAGCCTAGGCTCCAAGAACCCTTGGCGCTTAAGTGCACCTTGCCTTTTAATAACACTGGCTGTATATGGTATTGTATAACATAGTTGGATCTTAAGATATATTTATGTTTTTGTGCAGGGGATGGTGTTCGACCTGGAGAAAGGTTCCACCTTATATATTGATCTTGCAAAATCTAACTCTAGATCCAAGCGCTCAAGAATAGGTATGCTAACCATATTTGTTCCTTCTAATTCTTCAGCATCTTGCTTTCTGTATATTACATTCTTCTAACTGCTTTCATATTGAATTGTGTGAACCTGTTAATTAGATGATGAGAAACCTGGTTCAGAGAAGAGAATTAAAGGATCTGCTGCATTTTCAAGGGGAACTGCTGATTCTGGTGAGATGGTTGCTTTGAACTGTTTTAATGCAATTTGGATAATGTATCAGTTCTATTAGAGCTTCTAAGCTGCATGCATTTTTGCATTTGGTTCCCCCCTTTTTTGTTGGATTATTCAACATGAATGAGGTTGCTCTTTATGCACCATGATATATTCTCTCTGCAACCATTTACTTAATTTGTTCATGCAATTATCGTTCTTATCTTATTTGTTGCTTGAAATATCAGTCAGTAGTCACATGCAGAACACTTCATTCTAAAAGCTCACATGGCACATGTTTTGCACGTTGGGCACTAGCAGGTGTTGGCAGCGTTCATATGCCTGGAATTGGTAATTCTGCTTACAACACGATTGGTTATCCATCTACACAAAGGTCATCTGCACTACTTAAGCACATTTTTATTCCTCGGCAGTGATTACTTCTAGCTGAACAATCACATTTTCTTGAACTTATTGCTTTTAGCTGAAATGTCTGGGGCCTAGTAAAAGTAATTTATTACTGGCCCTACTCCATGAAGTTGGAAGACACTATCAGCATTGTGATGTAAACAATTATTTGGAACCTGATCTAACTTGTGCTTATTTCTTTCTGATGGTTTGATCCCGCGAACGTTGACAGCAGAGCTGTGAATGAGATGAGTGCCATTAAATTTGTAAGGCTTTATTTTTGTTTATAGTAGTTAGAAAATGTTAGCTTATGTATAAGTTTGTTACTGCATTTCTTTCTGCATGCATAATTGTACAATTTGCTACTCAGAGTATGAGTTTTTGTCCATTGAACTGTACTCTACTTTTGTGCTCTTCATTCTGCAAAAATAGTTAATCTTTTTCATGCTAGACAATGAATTTTGAGTTAATAGTTATTTATTGCTACTGAATTAAATTTTGTACCTCATGAAGCATATTCTAAACAGGTTAATGCATTTAATCCTTTAGGAACCTGTTTTCCTTTTGTGGTTGTTGTTCTGCTAGCTTGTAGGTCCAATCTGCAATTTGATACATAAATAATTACAGAAATGCTGAACCTGCAATGAAAAACTATGAAGAAAGTAATGCATATACATTACAGAGAATTCTGCAAAATGTTGTGGGAATATTTTAACCTTTCCTGTTAAAAGAAAATGATTACTAATTTCACTTGGATGCTTTTTATCTCTTTTATACATTTGAGCATGTGAAAATAATGTCAGTGTTATGATGTTCATTGTTGATGTATAGTAACATATTCATGTTGATGTATACTTTCCACCTTGACATGTTTGTGTATCCACTTAAAATTCGCTGAGATGTAATTGTCCTCTTTGTAGCACTTATGACCAAATAGAATCTACTTGTTAGATTTAGAAGTACTCCATTGAACTGAACAAACCGGTTGCATTTGTCCTCTGGGATGATGTTGTAACCTTTCCCAATCTTTTATTTGTTTAATTTTTTCCCATCTTTGAATAAGAACAGGTAAAGTTGTAGTTGAACATAACTTGAAAAACAGTTCCTAGTTGTCCCATTATAATAAGCATATGGCCAAAATTTTGCGAGTCTCTAGTACAGATTGTGTGTCCCATGGACATAGTATTGGTCCATTCTAATTTTGAAGGTCATCTTTTCCTCTTTTATGGGGTAACTCCCAACTTTGTGCTTTTAAAAACTTTTATATCATTTTTGCTGTTATTTATTTATCGTGAAAACTTCAAAAAGGTCTATATAATCTATTAACAACATTATCGAATCCTCTTGAGCCATTTGGATTAATTTAGGAGGTGCTTTTTACCTTCAAATGCTTCAAGAAACTCAAGGTGTCCATTTCGTTATTGTAGGCTAAGTCACATGGAGTTATTTATATGTCTGACAGTTCAGTCATGTCTCATAAGTGTTAGGCCTCCTAAAATGCTAATCTGAGGATATGGTAATATGGGGAGCAACATGCCTTGAACATTTAAATGTATTGGCTAATTATATATTATGTCTACAAAAAGATGTTGCTATTATTGAGGCATATGTGGAACTAAATCAGATTTAACAATGAAGTGGTTATTATATTTCCCAGCTGCCATGCGGAGTAAATGTCTTTTATTATTAACATAGTGATTGTTTTTGGTTCAAACATCATTAAAAATCAGAGGATCTAATTGTCAAAATTACACATAGCGTTAGATGTATTTCACATTCTTGGCCTTGCTATATCTGGTTAATGTGGTTATGTTAGGCTCCATGTTCCACAAAATCTTCCACAATGCATGACACATTATGTTGGATAATTGCAATTTATGTGGAATCTTGTAATATGTATGAGGTACCTATTTGGGATATTGGATGCTTGACACTTGGAGTATGGGTCTGTAGGATTCTGACACTAGCATGCCGACATTTATAAAGAAAATTCAAAATATAAATTTTATCATATAACAAAACTCTTTATTATGGCATAAAAGGCTTGATAATACCTTATAACACCATTTTCCCTAAGAAAATGTAAGTTACATTAAGAAATATGATATTTTCCCACATCCCATATCCTTGGAAACAGTTGAATTGGACACTGAGACGTGTGCCCATACCAACATTTGTACCTAGTCATGTAACATAAGTGACAAGAAATAGAAGAGTCAAACAAAAAATTGTGGATTTAGATGTAGAAGTATTTTCTTTGCTCAAAGCACGTGTGCTACTTGGTCCATTTTTGCTAGCTTTTTGGCATCATTGATTTTCTAATTCAAATTAGCTCTCCATTCTGGAGCTTGAGGAGGATAAACTAGAAAATCACCTTGCCTCTGACATAATGCTTTAGGATTTTGTCTCTCATTAGTTCAATATAACTAGGGGTGGGCACGGGTGCAGGGTAGACTCAGGATCCAGCCGAAACCCTGGGTAGTTTTTGGGTGTTTCAAATGATGCACCGTTAGGTTCAGTTCCAAAATGAGGAACTGGTCAACCCTGCATAGATTCCAGGTTTCACCTTCTTACCCCCGACCTTACCTAGGGAACTGGCTTTGGTGGGACCGGTTTATTTCATATTTTAAGCTATGGAGTTCTTTTTTTTTCTTTTTTCTTTGCCCATTAGTTTAAACTTCGTATTACTTGTTATTGTTAGCTGTGATGCTAACTATGCTGATATTTATATTTTTTGGTTGTGATGTTGCCTGCATTTGCCTGTTATTAACTAGTTATGAGTTTGTCATATAGACGTGAATCTTGTGCTGTAGGCTTTAGGATAGCTTTGATGGCTTTGGAATTTTTATTTAAAAAAAAAAAAATCGTTAGATAAGATTGAGTTAAAGGAATTCATTTTTTTTTTTTGGGTAATTAAAAATTTCAAATTTATAACTTTTGGACTCAAAACTAGTTCACAGTAGAACCAGGAACCAGCTTGGAAAGGTTCTTAGGTGTTTCTGGGCTGTGTCTGGGTAGGTTTTGGTTCTAGAGACCTAGAACTGGCTAGGGCCAGGTTGGTTCTTGGTTCCACCTTGCGACCCACCTGAATGTCTACCACTAAATATAACAGTAAGTTTATAGAAGATTCTTCTTTAAAGATGATCCTTAAACCTGCTTCAGACTTCAAGTGCCTTGAGGCCATAAAAAGCTACTGCTAAGGCTAATGCTATGTTTGTTTCTCATTGGTGTTGTTATCCATACTTTGATTTCTGTTATTGATCTCTCCCTCTTATGCAGCAGTTATTTCCTTGTATAAAATAATATGTTTTAATCTTATATCTGCCAGTTTGTGTAATTTAATTTTTTTTCTTACATTAGCATAACAGTTCAAATGCTCCCCATGTCCAACCTTATTTGTTGCAAATCTGGGTCCTAGTTGTTCCGAGGAGGAGCTTCTGCAAGTGTTTTCTAGGTTTGTAAATATTGTTCTTATCATATGCATGTTGCTAAGCCAGCTGACCCCATGTAGTTGGGAGAATGCTTAACGGTTGTTTTGTACCCTAGAAGCCCTGAACTTCAGGCCTTTGAAATACTATTTGGCACCGGATTGCTAGTGGGTTTCTAGGCCTTTAAAGCCCCAAAACAGGGATTTTATGGAAGCACTGTTTGGGACTTTGGGGCTTCTAGTCAAACCCCCCTTCCCAGCTGCAGCCGTAAAAAGAAAAATCTTGGTACAGAAATGCCCTCATCATAAACATCCGTGAACTTTTATAGCCCTGTGTTTTTTTCTTCTCTAATGAATAAAAAACAGGGCTTTTGAGGCCTTGATACTAAGAAACTCCTTAGTTGAGTTGAGTAAATTGCTGGCTCAGAAACTTGGCAGAAATTAACCCTTGGTTTTGCAATTTTCTCCAGTTGTCCTGGATTTCTGAAATTGAAAATGCAGAGCACATATGGAGCTCCAGTTGCATTTGTTGACTTTCAGGTACTTTGTAACCAATTTAACTTATTTCACTCAAAAAGGTTTCTGTACGCAGTTGCTTCTCTTTATTGCTTCTTTTAATAACTTAACTTGTGTGGCTTGATATTTCCTTATTGTTTGCTTTCACAAGGATGCTTCTGGGTTTCCAGAATAATTTATATTGGCATATGTTTTAATTTTTATTAATGGTATTCGGTAAGGCCTGCCTGGGAGGCATTTCTATCATTCTGAAGAGCTAATTTAATGTGCTCCCATGCTAGAAGTCCATTTGAGCCATAATAAAACGACATTCAGATCTGAGGTGCCTTGGCTGATTTTATCTCTCCCTCACTTCTTCCTTTTGGTTTTTGAAGGGTGGAGACTGATGTGTGGCTTGTGCATCCGTGTGATCTATTAGGACATCTGCTCCCATATTAGAAATCAGACCTGAGCCCTCCACTTCTGTTTTAGGGTGGAATAAGATACCATTCAAGTTACCTGATAGTGGCCTAGGATTATTTCTCTCATAATTTTGATTACCTATGGAGTATTATTGAGTATAAAGTTTTTCTCTTTGGGCAGGTGAAAAAAGATTTGTGAATTGAATCCCAATTCCCAAAGGAAAGGGGAACTAGAGAAACGAACTCATAGATTGGATTTCAAAGAGAGAAGCTATCCTCTCTGTGACTCCAATTTAAGAAATTCTCTTAAGAACTAAATCCTTTACTTATTGTGACATTTGAATTATTCTTCAAAAGTTACTTGGTAGTTGAAATGCCCAGTCAACCTCACATAGGACACATGGTATCAATTTCATAATATTTGCTGTTCTAATAAGCTAGGTACCCAGGCTTGGGGCTACTTAAATAAGAAGCCTGCTGTTTTGGTCTGCAGGATACTGCCTCCTCAACTGATGCACTGAATCAATTGCAAGGGACAATGCTATACTCATCACCACCCGGTGAAGGCATGCGGTTGGAGTATCCTTCAGGAGCACATTAAGCTTCATTTATTTCTCTTATACCTCCTCTTTTGCCTTATTTACTTGTATATTTGCACTGGCACCTCAACATCAGTGACCTGTTTTTGATAATCATTGAAGCTCTTCCTTAACAAGAATTTCAGGTATGCAAGATCAAGGATGGGTATGCGAAGTAAAAAATCGAGGTAAATGGTCCGTCCTTTTGGTGGCAGTATGACGAAATTAATGTGCATTTGCCAGTGATCTTACATGGGTACATATAGGATGACTAGTGGTGGTTGTAACTGTTGCCTATGATTTGAGTTTTGGGGTTTAACTTCCCTCAAATCTCAGATGGCCTTCATTCAATGATTCAATAGCTTGAACAGAGTTCTCAGTGGAGGAATAAGTTTATTATGTTTGGTATTCATCTTTTTCCAATTTCTTATTTATCGGGAAACCAATCTGGCTAGATCAAGCACCTAAAAAGGAGAGATGAAAGAAAGAAAACTATTTATTGAAGGTGAAATTAGGAATTATGAGTGTGGTAGAAGGAGTCTTGTGGGCTTATGTTCAGCTCCTAAACTAAAAAAGTTGGAAAGGAGACAAAGAGGCAACAAATCCAGACGAGTTTAAGAAGTTGCGATACAAACAACATGAGTTAGACGAGAGAACAGAAAGTAAGAAACCCCAACGAGGTTGAGAAGTTGGGTGCTAAACACCCTGTGATTGGGGGTTATGCGGATGGAAATTGAAGTGTTTGGCTGTTTCTTTTTTTATTATTATTATCTGGTAATGTTAATGAAGAGAATTGACTTTTCTAAACTGAGAGTAGCATGATGAATCTGATGGGCCCTGATGGTTTCTTCTGTTGGGAAATTTGAAACTGTTGTTGGAAATATACCTGCTGGCATGGGCCACCCAACTTCTGTTTGGAGACTGTGTGAATGAGGGGAACTATCTGAATCCTGGCAATGAACTGGAAAAGTTGCCATTTGAGAGGGAAATATGCTTGTGGGTGTCCTGCCATTTGCCATGTTAGGAAGCTGGAAATGTACTGGATATTGCAAGTGGCTGCACATCGTTCTCCAAGTTGTTGGGGCTAAAAATTGAATTACCAGAAGTGCTATAATTAATATAATCATTATTTTTTTCTAATTATACTTCATTAATTAGTTATATATATAAATTTGGCAACGGTCACTATAGTTAAGAAATTTTTGAAAACATAATTTTCTTTTCACAATTCTTTAGAAAGAAAAATAAGTTCCCATTTTCTTCGTCCTTTTTCTTTTGTAATTCTTTCTTATTACATAAAATATTATTGACATCAATAAAAAAAATAAACAACACCAACCTGGGGCAAAATATGTTGTCTTATTTTGGTGTAAAAGTATCTTGACTCTTGGTTTTTAATTGAACTTATCGAATTCCACTCATTTTATTGTGACGGGAAAGTTTTAAAATTTAATTCTCCTCACTCTGGTTTTCTTTTTAATAATCTCTTGTCCTATGTTTTATTTAAATAAATAATAAATAAGTAGATGAAAATAAGTAATTTTTTTTTAGCATCTTAATATATAATTTATTTTAAAATCAAATAGATCATTGGTTAATTTGGTTTTAAACGACAATGTAATCCTTGAATGACAAAAGGAAAAACTTTTCAAAAAGAGAAAAAAGTGGAGATGTAAAATTTTATATACAGCAGGGAGGGAGGGAGGGAGGGAGAGAGATGGTAGAGGGGGAACATTCGAGAGAAGAGGCGAACTGAAAGAGGGAGAATCTAATCTAGCATAAATCCAGAGAGAGTGGGAGGGAAGAGTAAATATCCCAGAAAGAGAAGAAGCAAGGGAGAGAAAAAGAGAATTTTAAATTGAGAAAAAAAAATTTTAAAAGATAAAATTCACAATAATACAGCATAGATTAAAAAAAAAGAGTGAGATTAAAAAAGGAAATAAATGAAAAGAAAGTAAATTCTAGAGACCAAAATTGATTTGAAACGAAATGTGCCTTTTTTTTTTTAATAATTGGAGCGCTAAAAAACTTTTTAACATACCAAACACAACTTCTGTCTGTGTTTAATGATATAACAAACGCTTTATTTAAAAAAAAAAATTACTATTTACTTTGTCAACTTTCATCTCACTTGCCTCTTACTCAATCATGACAAGACAAAATTTAGATTTTAGGAGTAAACAAAATAAAATAAAATAAAATAAAATGAAGTCTAACTGCTACAACTTTTGATTAAAACATGGAAGCCCTTCTCCTTTCTTCACCTAATTTTGACTATTAAAACCTTCATGTTAATAATGTGGACGGCTGTACTTCACTTTCTCTCTCTTCCCCGCAAATGGGATTGGGGGTGAAGTTAAGGAAAACAAAAGCAATTTGAACTCTTCCTTAATTATAATGTAAAGGGCACAAAATTATTTTAAAAAAATTTAATTTGACAGTTGAATTACTTAGATGCATTTATTTATATTAACAAAGAAAAGGTTGAAATAAAATATATTTTTAAAAATAGAGACGGCCCCGGTTATTGGAAATTGGCAGTGGAGGATGATGACAAAGATGTCATAATCTGTTATAATAGCTCCTGCTCCGTATGCATGCATGAACGTGACGATAGATCAATGGTGGCGTTCTGGTCCAGTGAGGTTGTGTTTTCCCCGCAAACATCCTTGACTTCATCTCTCATTGCCAAATATCAACTCATGTGCCGACTCAAACTTCAACTAATATCTCTGCTGGACTTTTATTTGATATTAAAAATTAATTTATTGTATTAATATTTTTAATATTTATTAAATTAATATTACATGCTAATATTGATATTAATTTAATAAATATTAAGATTATTAGTACAGTAGGTTAGAATTAATATTAAATAAAATTTGGACGCATAAGACTATTTTCCTTTCATTTTTTCTTTTATTTATGGTCCTATTTGAATTCATTTACAAAATTAGATAATTATCCACTTAAAATGAAAATTTCTAAATAAAATAAAAAATAAAATCTTAATCAAAAAGAAAAGAAAGAAAAAAGGTAAAATGCAGAGACTCCAAACTGTGTTATTTGGGATCCCATTCTTGCTTGTGCTCTCGGCTGCTTTTCATACTATTAACCCTAATTTTCCGGAAATTAAGAGTATTAACAACAATCCTCAAAAAGTCAAATTGGCCACCTCTCCAGTCCTTATCACTTAGTTGTGAACCAAAATATCGAAAGAAAAATTATAAATTATTTGTTTGATGCTAATTATCTTTAATTCAGCAGTTGATGTAAATATATTTCTTAATTTTTTTTAAAGCTACCCATGAAAGCCTGCTAAATCTATGGGTGATGGGTTACAGAAGAATGAATTATTATACGACCAAAGTAGCACCTGCTGACCCCAATTTTCCGGCCAAAAAAAAAAAAAAGAAGAGAGAGAGAGAGAGAGACCCATAATTTTAAAATGTCAAATTGGCCATCCTCTCATCAGTTGTTACTTATTTGTGTAACTTGAAATTAAATTAAAAGAAAAAATTTATATAATTTTTGCAATATATCAATGTTTTGTGATGCAAATTATTTAAGTAATTTAGAAACAACATCTGAAAAGAGATGCCTCACAGAACTAAGGGGAGAACGACATAGTGATAAAACAATTTAGAAAAGTAGCACCTATTTTTGAAAAGAAAAAAAATTAATTATTTAATGCTGGGCATTGACCTACCAGTAAGAAGTCTAACATTTATTAGATTAGCATCTCATTTAAATGATATTAGAGACACTAACCCACTGTATCAATTCATAATATTAAATCTACATAAATTAATTTAAGATAGTATGAGCATGATAGTATCTTTTTATTTATTAAAATAGTTAAATTTACTTTATTACCAAAATAGTTAAAAATAACTCTTTTGAAAAGTCGATTCAAACTGAATCAAACATTTTTACATAAGTCAGTTTGAACCAAATCATTTTTTTTTTTTTAGAAGTTGATATGGTAAAAACCAACTTCCTTAAAGATTGATTATTTATAAACCAACTTACTAGGGAAGTCAGTTCAAGGTGAACTGGCTTCCCAAGAAACAGGTCCACCAAGGATGTAGACCATCAAGAGAAGAGGTGCTTTGCACAGAGCTCTATCCCAAATTGTTAAAGAGAAGAGCTCCAGACTAAATTTCCTTCGAAAGTCAATCCTTGGTAAACCGGTTTTATTGAGAAGTTGATTTAAAAATAATTAAAAAAATCGGTTCCCCTTAAACTGAATTTTTTACAAGAGTAGTCTAAACCATTAAGAGAAAAGGAGCTCCTTACAAAACTTTATCCCGGATTGATAGAAAAAGAGTTTTAAACAAACTTTTATTAAAAATTAATTTTTAATGAATCAGCTTTCATAATAAATTAATTCTTATTTTTCTAACTTTTATAAAGAATTTAGTTTGGTTAAAACTAAATCTTATAAAAAAGTTAAATAATCTCAAATCGACTTCTTAATAGAAGTCGTTCTTAATTATTTTAGTCAATAAAGTATAACATAATTACATATACGGATAAAAAATTATTTATCATATTAATATAAAAAAATGGCATATTAATACCTAATAAAGAAAAATTACGTTTAGATGACGTCAAGGAGAAGATATTTGTTGCAGGATCCTCATTTTTCTTTCTTTTGACTCTTGGGGGTCTAATTCCTCTATTTTCAACTAATCATATTCTAGGTCTACGCTGCCCGAACCTCGATGACCTATCATTAGCCATATACCTTGAAATTCTTTTTCACGGGGCAGTAGTAGGCATTTAAAATTTCTGAGGGGTCACTTTATAACCTTAGAAAACTCTAGAGGGCCAGCCTGTATTTATTTTTTTCTTTTTTAAATTAAAACAAAATGGAGGAGGCAATATATAAATTTTTGAAGTTTGGGGGACCCATGTCCCTCACATGTCCCCCTTGGCTTTGTCCCTGCACTTGACCGAACCATGCAAAGGGCAGCTTTATTGAGTTAAGCCGAACGGGAATCCGACACAAACCTTATGGATTGTTTGGTTTATCAGTGTTTTGAATTTGATATTTTTGATTTAGACACCAAAAATTTCAAAAGCAGTGAAATTAGATTTTTAAAAAGAGTTATTTTTTTGTTGAATTTTCATCTATTTTCTTGTTCAATCAATGTTTAATAGTAAAATTTTTTGATTAAATGGTCCAAGAATAATTTATTCAGCTCTTTTTTTATATTAGAATTGATCTAATTGATTAATGACTCTTATATCTGTTGGATCAATCAGATATTTAATATTAATTTAATAGATATTAAAATCATTGATTCAGAAAATCAAGACTAGAATTAAATAAATTTGTTTAAATTATTATTATTATTTTTATGTTATATTTGTTACATCTACCACCGAACTAGCCAAGAAAACAAACGCACCAATCAATGGTCATTCAAAATATGTTGTTAGACCATAAATGTCTTCTTCATTGACCATGGTTGTACTACAACTCCCCCAACTACAAGTAATTAAAACCCTATTCCCCAGTAATTCCCTCAAAAAAATTAAAAAAAAAACCCTAATTGCTACTAACAATTAACTTGGCAAATTAACTATAAAAAGGGTCAAAGAGCAAATGGGTAGCTCAAATTACTCCTGCAATAACTCTTTAATTCCAAGTTCTTCACTCATCATTGGTTTAGTAAAGGGAATTTTGGGATGTAAATTAGTTTCTTAAACTCTTTTAGGAGTTGACATTTTTTTTAATTTAATGAAAGAAAAGTTGATTGTTTTGTATGTTTAGTTTGGTATAAAAACCCTAATTTTAACACAATCAACATAAGTTTTTATTTTTATTGTATATATCAAATGTATATATAAATTTTTTCTTTTTTTTTTTTTTTAAAGAAAGAGCTCTTTAGGAATTTTTTAGCCAACAAGAATCTTGGAAGAGCAATCAAATATATTCAAAAATCTGGGTGCAAAACTTTTTGGGTGACAACAAATTATGGCTCTCAGCTGGTTGAATTTTAATTTAAATTAAATATGAATTTAATCTAAAATTTAGAATTTAAATTTAATTAAAATATTAAGCAAATCATATTCAATTATAAATATTTTTCATTTAGAATAAGTAAATCAGATATAAAATTAAGCAATTTGATCTATTAAATATTTAAATCCAATTTTGAAGAATACTTTTTGTTAAATTAATAATATTACATATGTAAATTAATAAATTCAAAATTTTAGGGATTAGATAGAATCAGAAAACTCAGGTACTAATGTGATTGATAAAATAATGTTGAGAGATTTAAGTATAAAAAAGTACTAATTTTTTCTTTGATTAGATTTTTTATCAAATTTTTAATAATCAATCAATTTTGACCCAAATTAATAGACACATAATTTATAAAATTTTGAACCGATTCGAATATATGAATAAATAATCATATTCAAATTTAAATTAATCTAATTCTATCCCAATCCTACCATTGAACAGGCCAAAACACCCTCTTGTTATCCCGTTTACAACCCCATGGTTTAGCTTCTTTCCTCCTCCACTTGGATAAAAATAGAGTGCTATGACGAGTTTAATTCTTACATTCTCCTCCTTCCTCCTAATAAATAAATAAGAGGTTCACGCATAAAACAAAAGATAGGTCCGTCGAGATGTCGTGTAATGATGCTTTCTCTTTGTTAGATTAATTAATTAATACCGTGCAATCCAAGGGCGGAGATCAAAATGTGCTCATTTGAGTGCGACATTTTTGTAGTATGTTCTAAGCTCTGCATTCTTTTTTATAATAAAACAAAAAATTAAAAAAGGAAATTATAATATAATTCCTGATTAATCTATGCTGCTTATCTTTTCTTAATTGGATGCCCCGCTAATCTCATGCACGATATGTGGGGCATTCTGTGCTCCCTCGCTCGTGGGTCTTCCTTAATTTTGTCATTTTATTTTTATTTTTCTATTTGTAAAAATTATTTTAATTAAATTTAGCAAATTCACATAATTTAAAATTAAAACTTATTATCAAATACATGATTAAACAAGTTAATTCACGAAATAGTAAAATTAGTACAATTTATAAATATTAATAGCTCAAATTAAAATATTTAATTAAATATTAAGGACACGTTTGAGAAAATTTTTAAGATTTGTCTCGTGTTTATAAAATTAAAAGCGTGGAAAAAATCCTATATTCATTTTTTTTACTTGTAAGAAAATGAACGTAAAATATTGTCAAACAGGTCTTTAATCTTTACCATAATATTTATATGGACACACAATTTCTCATTATTGTCACGGCTGCGAAGTCAAGTCATAACGGTATCTATCCGTCCATCCACCGACCACCGACCTACCTCCACCTCCTTAAAATTAGATAAAAAAATTTCAAAAAATTAATTTAAAAAGAATTTCCATATTATATATATGGCTTTCTCTCTCTTCACCATTGAGCTAATGACAACTACCTTTCCATTCCATTTTCTTTCGCCCCCACACGCCACCACTCACACCCCTGCTCTACCCCGTCTTTATTTTCCTTCGAGCCAAACAAACAAAGACCCAAATTGCGAGGAGGAAGAGAGAAAGGCAAGCATCTAAAAACTGAAATAATTCGCAATTTCAGCAATCCAATTGCCGGGAGAGGAATTTTGTCGGTGCGATTTATTTCTCCTGAGGAGAAATCGACGTGGGGGCTTGCCCAGATGACAAAGAAGCCCTGAGCCCTAGTCGCCTCGTTGCCAGAGGGCTAAGATACAAGCCCTTCATTTTACAGATGTCGTAATTTCTCTCTCTCTATATAGATCGCAGAGGCTAGAGAAAGAAGAACTGCAGAGACAGAGAGGGGGAGAGATGGAGATAGGGGTGGGGGAAGAGGAAGAGCTGCGAGAGCCGTACAAGGGGATCCGGATGAGGAAGTGGGGCAAGTGGGTAGCCGAGATCCGAGAGCCCAACAAGCGGACGCGGATTTGGCTCGGCTCGTACTCCACGCCTGTGGCGGCGGCGCGGGCCTATGACACCGCCGTGTACTACCTCCGGGGACCGTCGGCGCGGCTCAACTTCCCGGAGTTCCTAGCTGGAGAGGCCGCCGCGCCGGCGAGTTGTCGGCGGCGTCGATACGAAAGAAGGCGATAGAGGTAGGCTCGAGGGTGGATGCGCTGGAGACCTCGATGATGACGGTGGTCCATGACCGTGAACCCGGATCAGGACGCGGACTCAAAGCCGTTGGTTACAGGGGAAGCTCGACTTGAACCAGTTGCCCGAACCAGAAGACTCGGATTCCGGTGACGCCTGGTGAGTCGGGACCCTATCCGGCAAGTCTCTAGAGAGTTAGAAGAGGAATTAGCAACTTTGGGGTGGTAATGTTGTCTCTTTACGGTCTTTGTTTTTTTCCTTTTTCCTTCTTTTTTTTTTTTTTTTTTTTTTTGATGTGGGCAAGGAAGTTTTGTTACTGTTAACGTGTTGAGAAGAGTTAATGTAAATACTTGACTTCTAGTCATTCTGCTTTCCTTATTTCCTTAAAATTTATTTTAAGTATAAGCCATGAAGAGAAGCAGCTTTTTCCGACGGAGGCTTGGTGGTGTTTTGGTGGTTGTCGTCGGTGCGGGGAGGGGAAGGGGAAGGGACCTTCTCTTGTTCTGAGTTGGATTTGCAACCCATTTGCGATTGGTACTATTTTATCTACATGTCTGTCCAATTTGCTGCATTTTTTTGGTTTTTAAAAATAATACAAAATATAAATATAATTTCTTAACTTAAAAAGAATAAAGAACTTTCAGAAATCTGTTAAATATACTCAAATAAATTCTATAGAATTGTTAAATCCTGCTAATCAAATTTCCTCTAAACCTAGAAGCAGAAATTATAATAATAATAAAATAATAATAATAATAATAATAATAATAAATTTTTTAAGAACAGGTGTGATAAGATTGGGGTTAGGTAATCCTGTGTAAACTGGAGCTGATTCTGGTGGCAGGGGATTGGGGACACTACAGGCCGCACCACAAAAATGACCGAATGAGAGTCGCATTGTCGTCTCATATGAAACCGACGCAATCATAAAAAAATTTGGATTTTTTTTTGATAATATAAGAAAATTAAAATACAAGGGCAAAAAAAATTAGGAGTCAAAAATTGAACTTTTAATATTTGTATAAATCGTATTCTGTCACTTAAATCATGTATTGAACTCAGGCAGCGTGAGACTACAAATGGGTTTGGCAGTATTAATTTTGTTTTTACTGTAATTAAATTATTAATAAAATTTTAAATATTTTAAAAATATGAATTTTACGGCCTAAAATATAAAAAAGTTTTTTTTTTAATATTGGGTCGATTAAAAATAACTTGTATTCGATATCAAGACTAAACTTGTGGATTAACATAATAATTTTTTTAAAAAAAATCTCGTTTAAAACAAATATTATAAAATATTTTTAGACAGTGACACGTGTACTGAGCAATGATACGGTGGTGCGGGAGCATATGCTTATAAATCATTGTTGGTTCATTATTTCCACGACCATCTCAGAAAGGTCAAGCATTAGCGGGTGTTGGGTTTCGCAACGGGCTGTAGCTGTTTTGACTTGCTTCAACCATCTCCTTTTCAATTACAAAAGAAGCGAAAGTCGCTTTTGAATTTTAGAAGTTGATTGATTTTTGTTTCTTAAAATTTCAAAAACTAATTCAATCAAATAATAATTTATGAGAAAATGAGTGCAAAATTCAAAAAGTCGATGTGCCTAAGAAGACGTAGGCCCCTATGCTTGGAACATCTCTACTTGGAGTTGAATAACCCTCCATTTCTTTATTTCATCACATGTGACCCATTAATTTCACATTTTCAATTTATCAAATTACATTTATGTTGAAAATTCAATTTCCAATATTTTTTTTTTAAAACAAGGAGTGCAAAATGCTGAAGGATGGAAAAATGTAAAGACTAAGGTTCAAAATTGAAAACTTCTGATTGTCAAAACCTTTGATCATCAAGTTTCATGGGATTTAAAATTAAAAAAGATACAAATAGACTAATAAGCAATTAGCAATTTCAAGTTTTATTTTACGAGAACATATCTAACATATTTTAACAACTCATTAATTAAAAAAGGAGAAAAATAATTTTATCCCTTAAGCTTTTTCCTTTTATCTTGTTAATTATTAACTGAATTATTTACTCTTTATAAAATTAACACTTTTAAACTGGCCATTATATTAATTATTCTAACAACTCATTAATTAAAAATGATTACTTTTATAAAATTAATTTAAATTATTTACGTAACCTAACTAAATAAAAAGTTGTTAATTATGAATAAATAATTTGAATTTAGTAAAAATTATTCAAGAATTGCAATTTAAAACTAACCTTGTGTAATAACATTTATTATCCATTATAACATAATAACTTAAATTTTTAAACTTTTGACAATGAACTATTTTATTAGTAATATTTAAAATTAGAAGGTTCATAAATAAATATTACAACACATTAATATTATTAGTATTCACAAAAATAAATGATGTATTATAAAATTTATGAGATAAATAAGATAAAAAAATTTTAAATGAAAATTAATTTTTACTCAATAAAAAAATAACATGAATTTTTTCTTTTACTCGAGAAAAAACCCCTCCCATCTTTATTTCATTTTTGTTTTGGGATGGAATAGGAAACAATGGTTCACTAGAATTACCAATTTTAGGACTCTAATTGCCTAATAGGGAAAGCGTGGAAGATTCTTTACATGATGGGGGGTTGCCCGCCTTAGGTTTTATTTCGAGTGTGCAGGAAACTGGGGAGTGTTTTGTCAATTGGTCTGACACTTCTCGTCTTTCAATGCTTTTGCCTGTCCAAGTGTGAAGCAAGAATTGGATTAGTTAAACTTCACGTATTCAACGATTGCATTAAACTTCACACGTTCAAGGATTGTGTTAGATACTGTCACAATAAGTGAACACTTAATATCAACTTTATCAGCAAGAAAACGCTTTAGAGTTCATGCTTGTCAACTATTATTTTTTCGCTTATCATTTCCAAGAGGCCCAGCTCCTAAGAATTTTGTTTCATGTTCAAAGATTTAGTGACAATTAAAATTTAGGAAGTGTTTGATATTAAAATTAATTTTGAGCCCTTAACTTTTTTTTACATTTTCAAAAATTCAATTCCCTGACCTCTTTCAAATTTTAAATGTGGAATTTTCTTCTTTTTTTTAATAGAAAAAGCCAAAAGGACTCACTATTTTCATTAAAAAAAAAAAACATATACCCACCCCATTGATCTAAAGATGACTTGTGAGAACCCCACATCCACCCATGAAATTTTACGAACTTGTTGCGATGAGAAATTAGTTTTTAATGGACAAACCAAGCACCCAAAGACAGATTTTTGATTTTCTAATGAAAAGCCAACTTTTTAACTTTAAAGCCAAACTTTTGGCCAATTTATTTGGTGTCTGGTTTTGCATTGGTTGGAAAAAATAATAATAATAACAATAATAATAATAATGGTATAACAAACTAGACTTACTTTTATTATCATGTTAGGTGAGATTATGTCTCTTCTATTTATCTTTTAAAGTGTGACTGCGTAAGTAGTTATACTGATAAACCATTTTCAACCAGGAATCTCAGAAACCAGTTTTTTTTGTCTCTTCTCCCAGACCTTGACACTTATCTACCGTTTTCCATGTTCATGCCTTGTTGGATCCCTGACTTTTTGGTGAAACATATTAACCACTTTGAAGATTTTTCATGCTTCGACAAGTACCGTTTTGGGAAATTAAAAACAAGAACAAAGCAACACATAAACACATCCCACTATACCAAAATTTAAATTTACTTTTCATGTTTATTTCTAAATTTGTATTAAGTACATATTAATATTAATATTTAAATTTTGTTAAAGACTAATCTCTTCTTATATTTCGTTCAATTTTCATTTATATAGAGTGATTGTTATCAATATTATCAATCTAACTCAACTTGTCTCGTTTGTTATAATCTCTCATATTTTGTAGACAATTAATACTTGCGCAAATTTTCTTGCTAAGTCAGGGGTTGATTATTTTGCTAATTTTATTATACTGGCTGAAACCCCGGCCCCCCCTCCCAAAAAAAAAAAAAAAAACTCAAGAGCCTTCTCTACCAGCCGACGTCGAAGGTAAAGTTTATTTTTATTTATTTGTCATTTGTTTCCTTTTGTACCAATAAAGGTCATATGTGAAACGAATGTTTTTTTTTTTTTCTTAATCTTGTCATTTTTTACAAAATATTTATATTTCCCTTAACAAATTCATGCGAATTGTGTTAGGTAGCCCATTTTTTGTGCTTAACACTTGGGGCACAGTTTACAGAAATACCCACGTCAATGGACAATGGAACAGAACATTCACATGGCCACAGAGCATTCCGTGAAAAAGTGATTTGGACATGAGCATGAAAAGAGAAAATTAATGAATCTGAAATAGAGGAGGTAGATTGGCAAGCATGCATGGCCAGCTAGATTCTACTGGAAAAAGAAAGGATCCTATAACTATCATTAACATGACAAAATTAAAACGGTCCACCAGTTTCAAGTGTGAAAATAAAAAAATCAAAAGGAAGAACCCACAAGAAAAACCAAAAGGCAAGTCCCAATCAGACGGTTGAGCCGAGATGTGAATGTCTGATGTCATATGTTTTATATTGTTTTGTGCTGTGTTTGAATCTCAGATTTTCCACGTTTCATACTTCAGCATCTTGAAAATGGACAAAAACGACGCGGTTTTATGGGTCTGAACCATTCATGAAAACGTGAAGGCACATAATACAGCCATCTATTTAAAGATTTAGAAAAAGAATAATAATAGTATAACCGGGCGGGGAGGACAGAGTGCACGAGACAAGTCCAGTCACCAACCACTTGAGCAAAGATAGAAATTTCATTTTATCTAATTCAACTTTGAACATGTTTAACACTCGGCCCAAATTGTTCAAGTAGAATCTAACTCATATATATAACCTAATTGCTTTAAAGGAAACAAAGTGATTTAGACTCATGTTTAAATAGTGTTCTATAAATTTGAATTAAAGGTCATTAAAATAGATATAAAAATGATTTAGGTTGACAAAGTTTACAGCTCAAAAGGGCCACCAGGACAACCCTCCTGCTCTTTTCACAGAATTTGTATTTTTTTCCTCATCAAACTATTAATTTCAAATATTTTTTTCTTTTGAAAAATGAACCATTTAAAAATTGGGAACACTCCAGACTCTATCCACTTATAGTGAGGATCAAAATCCGATTGAGGTATCCAAGCATGGACACAACCTGGGGATTCTCAAGTCAAGGCTACCTGACACATCCTCAATTTGTTTAACAACTACAATGACTAGTTTCCTCCTATCCTTCAACAACTAGCCTGGTCACAGTGACTTGGAAAGAGACAACCAACAGTAATTCTAATGCCCACCAGTTTCATGTTCTGTTGAATTCAAATGCAACAAAATCAAGCTTGGTCTCACATGAACCGAGACAGATATGGTTTTCCTTGCTAGCTGACACGTGTACCTCTCACATCATAAAATAACCAAATGCGGGTCTCACATCTGCTGATGTGTCCATGCTATGAAATAGTTGCGTCGAGTCTAGGTGTCCCCAGTCTTAAATTTGCCTCTATATATATGACGTCGTAAGGGCGTATATGCTGATGTTTCATACATGTTCACCCCAAAATTTTACACTTAATACATACAGGTAAGGTCATTCAATCTTAAGGTTGATAAGACTTGAAAGAATAATTCGGCCTGCTGGATTGAAATCCCATGTGTCCTCAAAAATGAGTATATTCCTCAACATCATGCTTCGGTAGCATGCTTAATGTGAAGGGCTGCTCTAATGATGTTTCCTCTTGTAATAATCCCAACCTTCAGTAAGTTATAGTTATTCAATATGTCATGAATAGCATTAGGTAAAAGATTTTTAAGAAATAAATGAAACGGTTTGAGGACGGAAAACAGAGAAAAACTTACCAGCTTACCCTCCCCATCCACCACAGGAAGTCGACGATATTTGTTTTCAGCAATAATCTGAAATATCAGATAAGCAGCTCAGAATGTGAATACAGGCATAAACGCAAGGGTAGTTAGAAATGAAAAAGACAATAAACGGACAAAGAATGTGAAAACCTAGCAGCATCCTCCAGATTAGTGGATTCACGAACAACTACTGGTGCTGGTGTCATTAAATCTCCAACCACTTGCCCATTGGTTTTACTAAGCAATCTTTGCACCTCGTTAAATGTCTGCAATGGAAATCACATATATTCAAAAGCTTAAGTTAGAGAAATGCTTTAATAGCCAAAAGAAGCAATAAAGAAGCGAACAGAAGAACACCCTATCACTTCTCCAATATAATTAAAAGAAGAGAGAATAAGAGGAACGATCGCAGCAATTGGATAATATGCCAAGACTAGACCATCAGATTCTAATGAAGGGCACTCCAGTGCACAGCATCCCAACCATGCAATTGAGTGATCTTAATGCGCCAAGGTTCAATTCTATTTAAGATGTAAGCTAAAAAAGAAATTATATAACTTAACAGACAATGGGAAGCAATCTTCAAGGGCAAAAGTCATGCCATTTTTAATTTTTGTGGAAGGATTTAAAAGTGTATTTGGCTGGGATCTCATTTATTTAAGAGTTGGAGATTGCTGAAGGTTCTGTCTCTTTTGATTACAGATCTTTAACAAACAGATGACAGGAGAACTGCATTTGATTTTCTTTGGTGTTGGATAAAAGCCAAGAAGTTCATGTTTAGTCTTGTTTGTTTAAAATGGTAATAGAAGATTTTGTGGCTGCATTTTCATGTTTACCTAATAAATTTGGGTGGATTTATGTGGGAGCAGGAATATTGGAATAGTAGACACACTTCCCACCACCCCAGGTCATGGTGCTCAAACCCTGTCCTTCCTCTCCCCTATTGTTGAACTCACATGAGCATGCACACACACAAACACACAGATCTAGTGCAAAAGCTTACTCTAAACAAATATGACTCTTACATACCTTCCAAGTGCTGTCAACTTCTGGGAACATACTTGTTTCGGCCTGTCCGCCACCTAGAACCAAAAAAAGGAATTGAAGTGAAGTGCCATTTCGGAATTGACATCCAATCTTGATGCATGGAAATTTTCTTAAGTTCCTTGTAATAATTTGATAACCCCAAATAGATGGAACACCCCAAAGAACAAACTACATGAAACTAAAGTTTACAAACTTGAACATAATTTTGCTACTAAAAAGAGAAGGGTATACTTGTTTCTGGGATATATGTATCTATTGATTCTCAAACACATCATAAGACAAGTCATACAGTTACTATTAAACAAAATCATAACACAATTGTTGACCTCAAGGCCTTTAAGATGACTGATGATGATAAAAGACATTTAACATTTTATATTTTATGCACATGAAATTATAGATATGATCATAGTTGTTTATGGCGCATAGCGCACCATAGTGCAAAGGGCCACAGCAGCATAGCGCATAGCAAATAACGTGGCTATTCGGTAAAATAGCACAAAGTATATACTATAATATATAATAATAATATATATGAAAAACATTCTTAATAAACATTAAAAGCTTAACTAATATTGAAAACTAAAACATCCAACAATCATAAACATTCAATGGCATATCAAACAAAGGGCTGAAATTTGCTGGAAAAGCAAAGAATCAAAAGAAGCATTATCATATTAATCTGTAATTTACTGGAAAAGCAAAGAATTAAAAAAGTATTATCATATTAATATCAATACGTAATTATTAGTTTCATTTGCTAACAAATATATTAAATATTAATGAAAAACATAACAATAACTTATGGTGTTTACTCACGGAAGAAACCAACAGATAACCTGCTGGTCTGGGCTATTGACAGAGAGCAAGCCTGCATGCTAAGCTCATCTAGGCTGGTCTGGGCTATTGTCAGAGAGCAGACGAGAGAGAAGAAGCTCTCGCACAGCTGTCTGGGCTCGAAGGGTGCCTGCATGCTCAATGGAGGTCGGTCTAGGGCTCAACGGAGGCGGTGATGAAGAATCACTACTCCTGCGATACTGGTCTGGGTTTGAATGGTTCCTGCATGCTCGATCGAGGTGGGTCAAGGGCTCGACGAAGGCTGATGAAGGCTCAGGACTCCTGTGATGCTCAGTCTGCGCTCGAATGGAGATGGCGATGCTTGATGGATGGCTCAATCGCTTGGCTTCTAGGGCTCGATGGAACGACTCAGTAGAGACCAACAGGGCTCAATCGAGAGCTTAAAGCGAGGACCCGAGTCTGACACATGGACCTAGGGCTTTCGGGTGTATTAAACTAGCGATTCCATTGTAGCGCAGATTGCACGCCCTAAGCAGGTAACCCTATAGTGCAGATAGTGCACGCTATGCATCGCTATCTGACCATCGCTACAGTATGCCTATTCTGTAGCGCATCATACTATAGCGCTCGCTATGTCGCTATAGTGAGCGCTATTGATAACAATGGATATGATAAATAGGAAAGACAAGCACATGGAATTTCAAGGAGATTAGTAAGTCATATGAAAGATTGTTAAACCTCAAAAAAAAAAAAAAAAAAAAAAAAAAAAAAAAAAGGAGAGAGAAAGAAGAAATGATAACGGGTCATTGAATAGATCGTGAAACTGATTGCAAGATCAACCTAAGCTTGAAGGTGCAAAAGATGACCGCTCTAGTACTTAATTCATTAAAACACTAGTAATAAGTCAAGTTCACAAAAAGACTTACCTGAAATGACTTTTGGATTCTTAGTAAAAACAGACACCACACCCAGACAATTAGGTACAACTAGACCTCAACCTGTACATGCATCACATTATGAGGAGAAATTACTTTGGATTCATGTTGTTGGCCAAATATGTTTTAACAGGAATACATTCATCTTCAATTAGTTCGAAGAAAGTACAAGAGCCTAGTTTCAAAAACAACATCCAGTAAGATGAGTTTTCTGGACAAAGTTAATATCACCACTAGATAGAACAAGGCCATCAAGCATTCAAGCTGATCCATCCTTCAATGGGAGTATGATCATTATACCTATGACATCCGGGTTTTTCTACTTATTATGAAAGTGCATAAAGCATTTAAAAGAATCAAATACGTAAGATAAACATATAATTAGCAAGCAAATGCATTCCAAGAAACATAAAGAAAGTATTAAGAAGGCACAAATAATTATATGAAATATTAGGATGTTCAAGAAACATAAATCTTATGTACAAAATGTGCAATATATAAATAATTGCTAAGGTGAAAAAATACCTAATTGATAAACAAACCTTTAAGAGGCCAAAAAATTGAAAATTTTAAGGGGTCCATTAAGTAATTTTACAAGGGGACATAGAAGAATAGAGAACTTTTATGGGAGCAATCTCCCTTAAGCTCTGCACATCAACTCCAGCCCCATCATTGAGAGTCACAGGACTTGCAACCTGCCTGGACCAGGGTGAAGCACAACGATTTGCCTTGCTACTTCTTGTACCTAAATGGCATCTCTTTGTGCCTTGAACAAATATGCCTAGAGAAGACCTAAATTCTAGAAAACACTATAATGGATCAGCTCATTAACCCAACTCATTCTCCTAGTACATTAGAAAAACATTTAGTACTTGTTTCAAATTGACACCCATCTTTAAGAATGATTGACTTAACCTTGTTACACTGTTGTAGTTATTAATTTTTTTGGACACTCGGAAAGTTAAATGACAGACAGTTGGGCCATTAAATCAATTACTGTTAAGATCAGTTATTGTACAAAAATTTCAAATTCAATTGGAAAGAGAACACATGGGAAAGAACTAATATTTCAGATTTTTAAACAGTTTTATCTCAAATTTGGTTGAAATTTCATTGGTAGAAAGTTGAGTCCTGTATTGCACAGTCTCCACTTTAGATACACTGAACACTATTTGTAAATCTTGCTCAAAAGGGAGTATAATTTTATTTATCATTTCTCAACTGTTTTAAATTAAAAAAAAAAATGTTAGTGTACCCTTCTGAAACTAAAAATGCAGGATTATATCTTGAAGTTGTACTAACAGGTTGATGCCAGCCAAACCAGTCAATTTATGAGGATCTTGATTCTCACTCTTCAAATGACTCAAGAATGGAAGTTAACTTTAACCAAAAATCTTGGGGTAGAAATAACATCTAGTGAACACGGCACTAATCATCAAAACATGGTAAGGCTATATAAAGGAGCATCTAAGGCTCTAATTATAGAAACCCCAAGTCAAATGGTTAATGAATATTGTGACAATTTCAGGTCAGGGGTAGAAGCTGCAAAGTCAAGTCCTATGTTCCCCTCCTTTGTCCCTGCCATATATTTCATGGGAAGTGCATCCAGAGATTGCTCTATAATGTAAAATAACATGATTCACACAATGTGAACTATTAATGAGTGGGATCATCAGTCTAAAACTAAAAACGCAAAGATATCATCAATGCATAGCCCTTAAACATGGATGTCAGACGCTTTAATACAACTTTCCTTTAAGAAATTAGCTAACTAGCCATAGGAAGAAAATTTTCCTTTGTAGAAATAAATAAACAGATAACATTGTTGTCATTAAAAAAAAAAAAATTATTAAGTGTTACAAGCCAGGTTGTTAAACATTAAATAAAAATAAGAAAATCAAGCAAAACAAGATCTATAAAAGCATTAAAAGAAGGAAATGAAACATTAAAGATACAGAGAATATCTACTAACTTCCAACTCATGAATTTACGGAGTTTATCTAATACAATTGATGATTCTTAGACAATCAAAACAAAGATATCAGAATCACAAAGTCCTTGATTCAAATTAGTATTCTGCAACTTGAGGAAGTAGAAATGAAACTAACACCAACTTGTAAATTGTGCAATATAAAATTACATTATCTAACCAAAATATCTACAGTAGGAGTAAATTACATGATTTATAAGTCATTGCCTTAGCTAAGGTCAATAAAGAACCTTGTGATCAAAAAATAAATTAAATGTAAGATCACCTTCTTCACCATTGGGTGAAAAAAGTCAATAAAAACTTAAATATTGGCAGTTTAAAATCAATTTGTCAAGTAGTCAGTTAATGCAGCAACTGTTGGAAACTCAAGGGAAATGACATTGGCAGGAAAGGGTTTGAGCAAATTAATAAATGGGAAATATTGTCAAAGTTGACAAAACAAGTAGCCACAATCCACTTCAATGGGAATCTGGACTATCAAAGCTCCCGTAAGTTCAAGGATGAAAGGACACCAGACCACAATGAGAGGTGAAGATCATATTCAAAATAAATAAATAAAATAAATAAATACATAAGCCCAGACATGATGATATCAGAGCACAACACATAACAAACACATTATATATTAGAGGATTGAATTAAAATATTTTTCCACTCATACATGATGAATGGATTGGCACAAACCAAGGATCAATTTTAGTTTTTCTTTTAGTGCGTTGTTTCAGTTGGTGTGGAAATGGATAATATTCGGAAACATATGGAAATGGTTTGAGATATTTCATGAGAAATAGAATAAATTTATGTATGTTTGGTTCCATCAAATTATATAAAGATCTATACTCGACTTATTAAACAAACTGAGAATTCACTATCAATTAACACAAGTCAGCAAGTGTAGAATCAGATGAATAAATGCCGATATAGACTTATAAATGATTATTTCAAAATTTTAAAATTTTCCATACCCATTAAATCTCCGGGTCTGTTTGAGCATATTTTTGTATGTTTTGAAGTGTTTAAATAATAATAGTTTCATTATTCACTGATGTTTCATTTCTGTCCTCTTGGAAACAGAAAATCTTAGGCGTTTCAAGGAAACAAATGGAAATTTTGTTCTTTGGTACTGACAAATCTAAGCAAACAATTATAACAAGCAAATAAGAAACTTTGGCCATCAACATCCTAGCACATCATAAAATAAGGTCAGATTGAGCTTGACTTACCAGATATGGAGTCCAAAGCTAACAAGTCATAATCAGAAACAAGGCCAACCTGCATCAAAGAGAACATTTCAGAAATCATCCAAGCACAATAATATTTCCTGCATCAGTGTCATCACTCACAAATAAATACACCAAATTTAGGTAGGATAAGAAAATGTAAGAAAGGGAATGGCAGGTTAAGTAACCATTTGATAGAGAATACATAAGCTATCCACCATTATGCCTGAAAGACTTTGCAAAACAAAATGTCTTTGTCAAAATGCCATAGGTGCTTGTAAAGCAAGATCTAAATAACTAATAACTTGTATCCTTTCTTGCTTCAGTGTAAAGATCCATGACCAGCAACCCTAAGGATTCTTCAGTTTAATAACATTAAGTCTGTTACATGTTGAGAATTCAATTCTACATGATGAACCTCATTATCTTCCTTGGGTTTATTAAAGCTCAAATTAGCCACTGATAATTAAAATAGAGAATCCATTCTGCATGATCTTCCTCTTGGCTACCTAAAACTTCAGACTAGAATGACTGAACAAAGTTTATAACATAAAAATAAAGTGGATTTTTTAAAATCAATTTTGGCTTGACATTTACTAAATCCTTCCAGATAAACCAATACCTTGACTAAAGTATTAACATCTTGTTAATGACCTATAAATCTTTATGATTTGCAGGATCTACTAATCAGACTAGTCAAGATCACAACTCCATAAGTTGAAAACATGCATGGTTAGGAATGGTTTGAAGCTACTGTCTTTAACAGTTTATGACTGCTGAAAAAGAAAAACATCTAAGCCAATTACAAATGGAGCCTAAAATAACAAAATTCAGCATAAATGTTCAGCTGACATAACATCACTGCACATAAAATGCAAATTTAAGGCTTAAAAGAATCCATAAGAGAAAAAGTATCAATATTCAAATGTCATAATCTCAAGCTTGCATGAACAAACCTCGTCTAAAAAGTTGACAACCAGAGGCAAATAATTCAAACATTATAAGTCAACAGAAGTCAGGACTCAGTATAAGGTTTGCATGAAGATGAGGGTCTCGTCCTACTAAAACAAGAATCCTATAATCATGGAACTTAGCCATCAAATGCACACTAAAATCCAAGAGGAAGGCTAAGCAAGACAAGAAGTGGGGTGAAATATTGGTCTCCATGGCTTTAACATTCAAACGTGAATTGTAATTTGCAAACCTTTTATATTAAAAAAAAAAAAGGAAAAAAGAAAACTATGGTGATAGAAAATTTATTAATGAAAGAACTACCTCGATGCCAAAATTTTAATTCTTCTAATCTTTACAAAACAATTGGCAAGTTGTGCAGTTTGTGAGTGTGAAACCATGTTGTATATAAGATTCTAGAGACTATTACTGAACAACATGAGCTTAAGCATTCTGGGCCAGTAGTTCAGGCTCATAGTGACTCTTGGGTCGTTACAAATAATATCAGAGCAACAGATCATTGGGATCTATGTTGTTTGAATATAAATATGGATTTGTGTGTCCCACGTTGGTTTTTAAGTGCGAAATTATATAAGACTTTTAAGAGTTATTACTAAACAATTTGGGCTAAAGCATTTTGAGTTAGTGATTCTGACTCAACAAGTTGGTAAGGTAATCACTCTCAAGTTATTACAAGATGTGTTTAAAAGAAAAGAGTCCACAATTCTTGCCTAAACACTAATTCCTCAAACATGCAAATGCAAGACACAAACCCCCCGCCCAAAACCAAAAAGAAAAAATAAAGAAAATAAAAAGAAAAAGAGAAACTTTCTTGTTTCACATAGCCATTTCTAATTCATTGCAAGTAATATACTAACAAAAATTGAATCAGTAGCATAAAACAAGAACAGTAGAAGGAATATACCAGCTTCCAGTCATCATCAATCACAGGGAAACCAGTTATTCTTTTCTCTACTAGAATTTCCAAAGCTGTTTACAAATTAAAACATGTGAGATAGAGGACAATTAGCATTAAGAAATCTGAAAGCAGAACTAAAACACCAAAGACCTTCATCCACGCTTGTTGTGGGCTTTACCACATGTAAATCCTCTTTTCTAGTCATGAAATCACCCACAGTATAAAATCCACTTCTTGGCTGCAAAACAACATATCAAAGAGAAAAGTTACATGCAACCAAGTTCTTTGCTGATTTAAAAAAAGAAAAGAAAAGAAAAATAAAAAACCTTTTCAATCTTAACATACCAACAAAAATCACATTCAAAGCCATAAAAGAACCATAAATTTCATTTACAATTGGGGAAAAGGCCAACCATTAATAAGAAAGCCATTGAAAACATTTCCTTGTCACTTAAACATCATGTTAAGTTCCTCACACTAAGTTTGGGTCTATAGCAGTTAATCATTCATCTGGCATAACCAGTCCTACACATAGTTACCAAGATCACAGTATGGTATAGAATGTGGGACAAGTACAGGTACATGGTTTATCAATCACTTTCGTACGGGGTACGGGGGGATAAGCTTATTCAGAATGTTATTTCAGGACATGGTACGGTTAGGAGTTATAATCTGGGTCGTTCATATATATGTTTATGTATACATAACTATGGACATGTTTTTAATTTCTAATTATCAAAGAATAAGAGATGGTTAATAAATAAATAAAAAAAAAGAATTCACATCAAACCATACATTAAAACATATAGATTAAATTTTAGTTTTGTTTTGGAAAAAGAATTCTTAATAAATGCATTATATTCATTAAAAAAACTGGTGGAAGGTTTAATTTTCAGCATTTGTTTGGGAAAGGAATTCTAAATAAATGAATCATATTCCCTAAAAAACCTATTGGAATTGGAAGGTTTAATTTTCAGCCTTTGTTTTGGAAAAGAAATTTTTAATAAATGCATTATATTCCCTAAAAAAAAAGGCCTTGAAAAGTTTAATTTTCAGCCTTTATTTTGGAAAAGAAATTCTTAATAAATGCATTCCTTAATAATCCCTACACTCTAGGCTAATTACATTCTATTCAAAAAGAAAAAATTGTCTTGGATAAAGTGAATTCAGGACACTGCAAATAACAATCTGGGTCGAGAACACACCACGAATTGAGTTGCTCGACCCAGATCGAAATTCCCTAGGGGTAGGGCGAACCACATAACTGTGGTCCTACATAACAAAAATATACACATCAGTGCAATGTGCTTTCCACTTATTACCAACCTCATCTACCATGCTTGATGTCATTTGTTACGCACACAGCATGAAAGATTACTTAACTGAAAGAATTGATGACATAGATAATATTAAAAAAAACAATTTTAAGCACAGATGAATGATAATTAAGTTTCAATAATGTCCATGACACAATTTCTTGAGTTAAAAAACAAGAAGCAACTAAGTTGCCACAAAAAGGTCTCCCTCCATAACAACAAGCTACTAAGTCACCATCAATTCCATGAGCAACCATGCTCATCCAGCAATATATAGTGAATTAATAATGTTCTCTAATGACAAGCAGTGTCCTTTATCCAATCTGGATAAATATCTACGCATTCAACAGAAATGAGTTTTGATTGATGGTAGTTAGTAGAGCTCCAAACTTAGTTCAATGTGGTGAAAGTGACTGCTGAGTCAGCTCCACCAATCATCATCCAACCAATGATTTGACATGAATCTGCTTGAAGAAGTCTCCAAGCTTTATTCTTTGTGTAGGCTGGCTGAGGTGCCAGTCCCCATTAGACACCAACCTATGGTCACCTCAAATGATGTAAGCAAATAGTAGACCACAAGTGACCTAGCTTTGAAACACCAAATGACAAGGTTGGACCTCGCACTGTTCTGAAGAATTGGTTAGGAAGACCAATTCTTTATGACAGATAATCAATTGGTGTCATGACATGGAGTGAGGCCTCCAAAGCCAGATACAGAAAACATAAAAAATTTGTGGCAAGCTGGGCAGCAATCCATGACCAAACGTTCTACAATAATGCATAATGCTTAGCTTTTTAACAAACTTGAATCAAAGTTCTGTCTTGACGGGGTTTCATTCAACCTGGAACAGAGAATACTTCAGAATCATTTGGGAAAATGGAAGGAACGCTCACATAGTAGGAAGCTTTGCGGCCAGGGTAAAGCTAGATTACAATCAAAATACAACATAAAGAAACAGTGACAAGACTTAGAAGATCAAGAAAGCCCAAACAAAAATTTCAGCTAGATCAGTGAATAACATGTCAAAACCCAAAATCATTGAACCAAAAGGAGCTTCATCACCCAAAAATTGGAATTCCAGCACCATTAAAGGTAGCCTACACAAAGAACAAAGTCCGAAATCCTATACACATCGGAAGCCAAAGATAACGGGGAGAAACATATGCCCTGAGTCTCCATTCATTCAACAGCAGATCGAATGTGAATAAGTCCAGAGGAGAAATCACGGGTTCTAGAAAGCCGAGCAATTGCAGTGCATAAAGTTTAAACCATCAAAACTATGGCGAAGCAAAATTGACTAAGGAAACAAAATGAATCAACGCGACTGGACTCCGGAAACTAAAACCGAGAGGGCAGAAGCGAAACAAAATCAAACAAACTAACGCAGAGGAAGTGGACTGGAGGGCTCTATTGGGGTTTCTCCCGCCCCTAAGCAAAGCTCTAGTTAGAGAATCTCTCAGCGCTATAAAGAAAAAGGAATTTAAAACGTAAGTCTGAAAACAGAGGAAAAGGAGATTAATCCCATTATACTAGAACACGAAAAGTTCCCAAGGGACGCTGTCTGTTTGATGAATCTGCCCAATGAAGACAAAACGGACACACATTCCCAGGCCTAGAGACAAGCACAGTAAATCACCAATCCATGTGACGCGTGATGAAATGGAAAGGGAAAAGTTCATGTACCGGCAAAGAATTGGCAGTCAAGGCGGCCCTGGGGGCGGCGAGGAACAGTCCGCGAGATCCTGAGAGGAGCTGAAGACATCGAGAGACAGAGGTTGAGGTTGGTGGTAGTGCTGAGCTGGAATTAGATAAGAGCAGGCAAGTAGGGAGGCGGTGGTGGAAGGCGGTAGCCGGCGGCGAGTTGCGGGGGAGGGAAAAAGAGGATTGGAGCTCGGGCAGAGGAAATGAAGCCATGTTGGGGATCTTGTTGGGCTTCGGATAAGACAAATAGTCAATATTTTCCGGCGGCTTTTTTGGCGGCGGAGGCAGAGCCGAGAAAAGAGGAGGAGACAGAAGGCCTAAGAGGTTACTATTGCTGCCGCCCCACCGGATATGGAGATGCTCCGCCAGCCACCTGCTGATATCTCCTATGTCCGAAACGGGCCGTTTCTGTGTGCTCTCGAATTGGAACCGGTGACGTTTTACAGGAGGGAGATTTTTTTTTGTTTCCCCTTCTATTCCGCCATAAACCACACATAAATAGGAGAAATTTTTCAGTGTTCCTGCACCACCAATGCCTATTTGTTCCAATTCCATTCGGTGCTGGTCATTCAACTTGTCGCTAGGAAAATATCACGGCGTTTTTGCCAGGTGGATTCCGTTAGCCCCGTTAACTCTCTGTCAAAATTTAAAAATCCCGGAACAGAATGTGAAATTTATTTTAAAATTATAAAAAGGACGAATGCCCGGGTGTTAATTACATACTAAGACCACAATAATTTTAACACATTTCAGGATCAAATACTCAACTAGAATCATACAATTTAATAAAAAAATTTATATACATTAGTTAAAAATTGTAAACAATTACTGAATTTTAATCATATAATTCATTAACAAATTAATTGTATAATTTTTCATATTGACTTGTATAACTTTTCTTTAAATCTTGATTTATATTAAAAATTATTAAGGTCATAACACGTAATTAATAATATTTAATAGTAATCTTTTTTTATAATTCTACCATTTTTTTTTAAAGCCTTTCCTTGCAGCCTACTAACAACTCGTGCTTAGGTTGATATTGTTGCCTTTTCCTTGACAAGTGTCGTCACCATCACTTCGCTCCTAGCAATCAGTTTTTCGAAAACTGAACTTAATTAAGAACAGTGGCTTACTAGGTATCGAAGCATTTGAGGAAGGTGCCACAGTCGCGAGTCTTGCAGTTTCTGGCAATCAGTGGTCGAAGAACTTTCAAATTCTCTATTGTTGCATGTTTTTCTCCCCTCTTTTTTTTTTTTTTGATTTCAATTTTGAAAATTGCTCTTGGTACCGGAAATTTGTATTGAAGTTCTCTGGGTTGTATTTTGAACTTTTGGTAAACTATTTTGGATAGAGGTACAAAACTCTAATGTTTAGATGACAGGGAGTTTCAGTGGCTTGTTTCTCTGTGGCATCACCTAATAGGGGTGTGCATAAAAAATGCTCAACCTTACCCGCCCGCGACCCACAGTTTTTTTTAATTTTTTATTATATCAATTTAAAATATTTATAACTTGCTGTTATGCGAACGGGTGGTGGGTCAAATTTTTTTAAACCCGCAATAACCCAACCCGAACCCAATGATGTATGTTTTCCCATATGTTTTTCACTTTTACTCTCCTCTGTTTATCTAAAACCCTACCCTTTGAAGTTCTCTTCTCTCTTGTCACCGCACGCGAGTCCCTCTCGCCTTCTCTACCCCCCTCGTCGTCACCGCTCCCTCTTTCCTGTCGATCGTGACAATCGCGGAGGGAGAGTTTCGCTATTGTCTCGTAGGCGCTGGATCGATTGCAACTCGTCGATCGGCCTCTTGGTCGATTATTCGATTCCAAGCTCTCATAGTCTTACTTGCTCATCTCATCTGAAAGGTAGGAACCCTTTATCCATCTCAATTTTCGTAATTTTGCTTGTGTTCTCACCACCTCTTAAGCCATAGTTTTGTTACTATTTTTTCTGTTCGATTCAGACGGGCTCTGGCACAATTCATGTGACTTTCAACTCTCCTTGCTCACGCGCCTCTGCTATCAGTCTTCTCCGTCTCTCGTGACAGCCTTACTCCCGGTATTCTAGTTATTGTTACTAAAAATGTGCTACCTGTGGTTTCCACTAATCAAAAGCTGTGTGTGTGTTTCTATTTTTGGCAAATGGGGTAAAGGAGTCGGGCTATAGGCTTTTAAAGACAAAAGATTGTTTTGAGAGACCACCTACTCGTGAAAGCTGCAAGAACTCTGAAAGGGAGCAGATGAATAGTAACTGTGTCAGCTAGGAACATGAGAAAAAGCAAAAGTGGGAACAATGGATTTAGGGGTTGAGTTTGGAACTTTGGAATAAATTATTTGTGATTTTCCAAAAGTTTAATTTTGTTGAATTGATTCACCAGAAGTGTTTTTAATTGATAAACAATTTAGGAAAAGTATTCTTTCCATTGACATTGGTAATTTTGTTTTTAATCTTTTCCAATTTTTGTCACTGGCATTGATAGTGGAGATCCTCTCTTGCATCATGTCCTGGAACTACTTTCATTTACTGGGTTTTCAGCTCATTTTACTTTCTCGTTCTTTATTTTTCACATCAGTAATTTGGTGGCATTTAAGGAGGTGGCAGTGAAGAAAACTAGTACTCCAAAACTTGTAAACTTAGTGAAGTATAAGGCTAGTAATGTTACATGAATCTCCTATACATAAAATTCCAGTTGCTTCTCAATTTTGTTAAGATTGTCATTCTTGTTATTCTAGTTATTATTACTAAAAATGTGCTACTTGTGCTTTCTGTACAGATTCTACTTGTTTGAGATCTATTGATTGTAGTTTCATTTGAGATCTTATTTGAGATATATTGATTGTAGTTTCATCTATTGAGATCTATTTATTTGAGATCTATTTCATTTCCATCGTGGATGATTATTTTGGCGTAACACCTACTGCGGGTTTTACTTCAGTGTAGATTAGGTGCCTGAAATCACGAGGGTGATGTTCTTATGTTAGTTTTTTGCGAGGGGGCAAGGAATATGTATTTGGCTCTAATTATTATTATTATTATTATTATTATTATTATTATTATTATTATTATTATTTAACTTAGGTTGACATTGAAGGAACTCTTCTAGATTTGAATACTAATGTGTTGTAGATAAGCTGGCTGTTACCCATAACTTTGTTTTTCCTTTTTCTTAAATATTATATTATGAATGTGCTTTAGTTACATCCATAGCTGTTAGAAAATCACAACTTTCAAATTCGAAGGGCTTGTTTTCTTCCTTTTTCTTTTTACCTTTGGGGTCATATCCATGAGGGGAAAGGTTGGAGGAGATGAGGTGAAGGTTTCCCAACCCAAGTATGGACTTCGTAGCTCTTAATGCTATTGATCTGGTTCCAATGAGGTTTTTTTATCTCACTGTTCTTATTTTTACTTAATTTTTTTAAAATTTTAGGTTCTTTGGTTGAAGTACAACAAAATTTTGCTAATAAGTAAAGGGCCCAAAATATTCAAAACGTGAGTTTTTAGATTTGTCCATTCAAAAATTGAGCCTTTAGGGAGGCGTAACAGAATTGACTCAAAGAACTCCAAGGGACAAAATACTCGTTTGTCCAATCATGTAAAAGTGGAAAAAATGTTAAAGGTGGAAGGAAGGCTTGAAATGTCATGTATATAAATCTAACTATTTATTTGCAATTTCTAAAGCAATAATATTTTAGAGAGTCACTTATTCTTCAACCGAAAAGGATTAGTCTTGCCCCCTGATAATCTATTTGCCTCGTATAAGACTTTCTTCCATGTGAATTTGAATTGAAAAAAAAAGTCCACCCCCCTCGTATAATTTATTTGCCACGTATAATCTATGGCAGTGGCTTCTCCTTCTTGGTGGAGTCAAACTAGGAGGAAATTCTGTAGATGGAGAATGAAGAGGAGGTCGCTAACTTAATATACTTTCTTTTTCTTTTGGTTCATAGATGGAGAATGAATAGGAGGTAGCTAGAAATCAGAAAAATGATTCAATAGCTGATGAAACAAAGTCCAAGCCACCTCCAGGTCCAACCTCTTGGAAACCTAACACTTGTAGAAAAAGAAAAATGGCTACGCATATTAAAGTAACTCCATCTAAAGATACACAAGATACAACCATTGGAAACAAGAAAAATTCATGGGTTTGGGATCATTTTAAGAGATTTGAGGAAAATGGAAACCTGAGGGCAGCTTGTAATTATTGTGGTCAAGATTATGCGGCTCATCCAAGGTTACATGGGACAGGTAACATGATTAATCATTTAAAATTTCAATGTAAGAAATATTCTTATAGGAAAATTGATGAAAAACAAAAAGCTCTTACTTTTGGAAAACAATAAGGCGATGGCCTCTTCTTCTTTCTCTCTTAAAGCTGTGAGTTATTCTTATGAAGAGTGTAGAACATCGTTAGTTGAAATGGTTATTATTGATGAGCTTCCTTTCACAATTGTTGAAGGCGAAGGATTTAAAAAATTTGTAACTAGTTTATAACCTAAGTTTACCCTCCAAGTCGCTTCACTGTTGCTAGGGATTGCATAAAACTTTATTTTAATGAGAAGAAAAAGCTTAAAAAGCTTATAAAGTCTCAACGTATTTGTCTTACAACTGATATATGGACTTTAATCCAAAATATAAATTATATGTGTGTAACTGCATATTGGATTGATAATAGTTGGAAGTTGCAAAAGAGAATCTTGAGTTTCTGTGTGATTCCTAACCACAAAGATAAGACAATAGGTAAAATGGTTGAAAGTTGTTTGTTGGACTGGAAAATAGACCATTTGTTGACTATAACAGTTGATAATGCAAGTTCTAATGATAATGCAATCAATTATTTGAAAAAGAATACTAAGGGTTGGAAAACCACACTTTTTGATCATGAATTTCTTCATTTGAGATGTTGTGCACATATTTTGAACTTGATTGTGAAAGATGGTTTAAAGCAGCAAAATGAATCAATTCTTAAGATTTGAAATGCTGTAAAATATGTGTGTTTATCTCCCGCTAGACTTGAAACCTTTAGAACCTGCGCTGAAATTGAAAAAATTGAAAGTAAGAGTCTAGTTTGCCTTGACATTGAGACTAGGTGGAATTCTACCTATTTAATGCTTGAGGCAACTATAAAGTTTGAAAAAGATTTTGAGAGACTCAAGGAGGAAGATTTAAGTTATAGGGCATACTTTGCTTTTGGTGACAAAGATGATGATGAAGGTAATGGAGATCAGATTTTTGAAGATGATGAACTAAATGAGAGTTATGAGAGAGGAGGAAAAGGAAATGATAGCAAATAGATTGGCCACCTACTGAGAATGATTGGAATGTTGCTAGATCTTTTATAAAGCTTTTGAAGCTTTTCTACGATGTTACTTTGCAATTTCAGGTTCATTACATGTTACTTCAAACCTGTGTTTGTAAGAATTGGTGGCTGTCCACACAAGATTGAAAGGTTTGTCTAAAAATATTGATTTCAAGGTATGTCTAATGGCATCGAAAATGCAGTCAAAGTTTTTAAAATATTGGGAAAATTTGAACAAGATGAACCATTTTTTGTATGTTGCCACTGTCTTGGATCCACGTTATAAATTGAAATTTGTGAGGTTTGGTTTTAACCAAGTTTATAATAATGATATCATAAGATCTGCTGCCATGGAAAAAAAGTGAGAAAAGTATTGGTTTGTTTGTATGAGTTTTATCAAAAATGTAATCCTTGTCAAAGTAGTGAAATTTTGTCTCCAAGATCAAATCAAAATGTTGCTAATATTGATGTGGATGAGAATTTAGAGACAGGCAAGTCTTTGGCTTTTCAATTTGCAAAAGAGTTGGAGGAAGATGAATGTGACACAAAGTCTAAATTTGCTAAATATTTGGAAGAAAAGTGTGAAAATGATGTGTATTCATTTGATATTTTAAGATGGTGGAAGGATAATGCAACTAGGTTTCCTGTTCTCTCTCAGTTAGCTAGAGATGTTTTGGCTATTCCGGTCTCTACAATATCATCTGAATCAGCTTTTAGTACATATGGCCGCATTTTTGATCCATATAGAAGTTCTATTAATCCTAAAATGGTGGAGGCTCTTGTATATTGTCAGAATTGGTTAAGGCAAAATTCAAGCACAATTAATATTCAAGAATCTATTAAAGAAGTGTCTTTTAAGGAAGTGGAGAAATATGAGAAAATCATACAAGGTAAATTTAACATCATTTTCTTTTAATTTATTGATTATTCTATTTTTACTTAATTATTTGTTATTATATTAATATAAAATAATTATCTTGAGCTTTGTTTAAATTTTAGAATTTCATTCGGGTGCTTCAAGTAGCAAATCGCAAGTTACTATTGAATAACTCAACCTTTAAAGAAGTGGTAGATGATTATTTGATTAAATTTTAGAATTATATAATTCTTTTATCAATTTTAAAACCTTGTTAACATATAACACTTTGTGGGCTACTCAGTGACTTATTAGCTACTTTGGTTTGAAGTTAACTTGCTAGGGATTTAAGATTCAAGAATTGCTATTGAGGTTGTATAAGTTTAGGAGCTCTTGAACTGTATTTTGAGATAGTTGTTGTACTTGGTTATCTATATTTCTAGTATTTTAATTGTTTTTTTTCTCTTTATTTGGATGTAAGCCAAACATTAGATTTTTATGTCTCCTTAACTGAGTGCTAGTTTTGCAAGGCCTAATTTTGCAATATATGACCCTATATATTCAATACTAGAACATTTGAAAGCAAGTCTGGACAGTCGGTTGGACTTACAACAGCTAGAAATGTAGCAAATCCTGATAGGTTTGCTTTGAAAAATTACATTTTATCTTGTTTTTGACTGAAATGTTTGTGGTTTTAATATATTACAAATGACATGTAGTTGATGGAAGGTCTAAATGAATTTTAGTTGTAAGTGGTTCTTCTAATAGTTGGAATGTCTAGATGGATTTTATGTACAATTGTCCTCAATATTGAAGAAAATAAAACTCAATTCTCAAGTGCTCATCACTGACAACTCATTTTTAAGACATGCCTGTAATGGTGTTACTATATTTATGTAGCAGGTTTGATTAGGTAGCCAAAACATGGTCACCTAAAGGAGCTTCACAAAGCTATCAAGTTATGTGAGCAAGCTTTAATTTCAGCAGATCCCATTGTCACTTCTTTAGGAAGCATGCAACAGGTTAGGCCAAACTTTTCTTCCAGTATTTTCATTTTTAAAACAATTTAGCTGAAAATCTTGTGCTTTTCAGGCTCATGTATATTCTTTAGAAGCAGGAGATTGTGCAGCTTTTCTTTCAAACTATGATACAAAGTCTGCTATGAGAGTGATGTTCAACAACATGCACTATAACTTGCCTCCATGGTCCATCAGCATCCTTCCAGATTGTAAGAATGTAGTTTTCAACACTGCCAAGGTACATTATTCTTCTACAAGACAGTAGAATTTCTAATTGCACGTTAAAATTGGGCAACTCAAAGTCCCGTTTATTAGTTCAACTCATCTAATGCCTGAGGGTGTCTGAGATGTAAAAATGTGTCCTACTGTAAAATATATTTCTGTAAAAGTGTAAAAATATATTTCTGGAACAGCTAAGATTCCAAAAATATCAAAATACTCAAAATCCAAATTCTTGAACTTTAGACTCTCTTGAAATCTGCATCATGCTATTTTCATGACTTTGAAATGTGTCCTGCTCTCCATGGAGCAATCTTACCATTGATCCAAGAGTTAAATCTTGAACATAACAATAAGTTGAGTGCTCTAAATAGATATACCGACCTAGACTTAGTGCTTACAGATTTTTGTGTTGTATATTTAACCACATGGCTTATGCTTCTACCAGCAGCAATCTTATATTACGTTTGATTAGATGCGAGTATATGCTCTATAGAGCCTATCCTAATACAAAATATATCTAAACATTTGCCCTCCCGATTATGCTGGGTGCAAATTTTCTCTTGACTTGATACATATGTGGAAAATCGAAAAGCAATTGATGATTTCAAATTTAATGTTTAAAGGTTGGACATATGTTAGTTTAAATTCTACTAGGGGAACGCAAAGGACTTTTGTTAGTGATCTTGAGTTTTAGATAGTACTTAATTCCTGTAAATTTCCTTCCAACTTAACTTGCAAAAGCTACTTGCTTTTTCCAGAACCAAGTTGCCTTTTCTACAAGCTGTCTATTTTAAATTTTGCTAATGGAAACATATAGAATTTTGTTTCCACGCAATTTGAAGCATGAGCTACTTGCTTAATTTAGAACCTTTTGCTACAGGTTGCCTATTTTAAACTCTGCTCAATTTCTACAATCAATTTGCCTTGTTAGTTGCATTAGGCTGTCTATCTCAAGTTTATGATAGATAAATGATAGAGAACAAATGTTTGTTTACTTCTGCTTTGAGCTTAATATTCTATTCTTGTAAATTTCTTTTTAAATTGTCCTGTATAAGTTACTTAATTTCTACAGCCAATTTGCTTTTGGTAGAGGCTGTCTAATGTAAATTCAGTTAGGTTATAGACATGGATTCATTGTGTCAACTTAGTTTTAAGCCTTATACTCAACTCATACATGTTCCTTATCAGATTTTTTTGGTCTAGTTGTTTGCTTCATTGCTGTAACTAATTTGTTTGTTCTACAGGTTGTCGGGTCTTATTATTGATGTTTTTGGTGATTTAGTTGTAATATCATCATCTGCAACGTGGGTGGAGAAGTACAAGACACAAATACAAGCCTACATTAGTAGAATAGATGGAATCAATTACATAAGTTGGAGACCATCCATTGAGACCTTAAAAGAAGAGGGAGTTTATTTATCAAATTTTAAGGAACTTCATCCACAAACTTCCCTTCAAAAGGTGAAGGTAAAATACTTTTTGATGCAAAATTTTCCTGTATTAAAGAATCCGACAATACAATTTTGTACCAATTTGCAATTTGAAGAATTGTTTTCTTTCATGATTGGTTCTAACACATAGTGCAATCTATTTTAGATAAGGTTATTAAGTGGAAGAAACGTATTTCTAACATTTAGGATTAACTAAGATTCTAGCTTACAATTGCTGTTTATGTTAAGGGTCTGTAGTATACTGGATCGCAGAAAAGCATATTCTTAATTTTTTGCTTTTGCATAAAATAGCTGTATTAGCATTTTGGAATTGGTACTAATTAACACAATACATTAACTTGCCAATTCGCCCGCATTTAACCAAGCCAAACCGCACGATTTGTAACGATAATTAGGTAGGTTCGATTTTATTCTTTTATCACCCGCCCTTGTCGAGTCGGGTTAATTTTTTAACATGAACCTGTCCGAACCCGCCCGTGCTCACCCCTATCACCTAACGTGTCATCAAATACCTTGTCTTCTTCAGTTACATTTTCTGTGAAGTTGAACTGGTTCATCATTTTTGCCTTCACCTAAAAGCCGACAAATGATCCATCATATTGCTAGTGGCTCGCCAAACCGATCATTGAACCCACCAAAGTAGTTCACGCCGCTTGCAACTCAACTTTATTGTTTGCAATTCGCAAGAGTTTGTTTAACAGAAGAGAGAGATTGGGAGGCAAGAGGATGAGGGTACATAGGAGAGAGAAAACTCTGACTTTATCAACCATCAAAAAATGCAAAATTCTCTGTAGTAGATGTCAATTGGGTCTCCGTTACTGTTACGCTACTATGGGTTAACTGAGGTGGCATAAAACTGACGATAATTGGACTTGGGGCAAATATGACATGGTGGTGGAGGACCATTGTCTCAGTTCATTTGATACTAGGTGTTGCACCCAGCAGCCCAATCAATAGATGACATGTGTAATTTTATGATTTTTACTTTTTTATTTTTTATTTTATGCTTAACCATATAAATTAACAAATTGTAGATATGATATGAAAAATTAAATTATTTTGTATTTCATTGTTTTAAATTTTTAAAAAAAATAGAACAAATTCATTTTAAACACTTACACACATGTCATCTATTGATTGGGCTGTTAGGGTGCTGCCTCACTAGGACAGCACCTAGCATCAAATTGACCCATTGTCTCCGTAGAAAGATATTTTTAGTGCATGGAAAGAGGTTCTTCTATTGGAGATTGAAGTACTTTAATTAGTTAGTTTGTCCACTTTACATTTTATAACCTTGATTGGGTTTATATCTACTAGTAAAACTGATTTGATTGGATAATATAATTTAAAAATAGGTTGTGTATATGTTACCTTCACAAAAATATTACTTTAATTGATGATTTTTTTAAAAAAATCCATAGAATATGTAATGTTTAAAAAAAAAAAAGGAATTTTTGTAATACCCCAAAAATTTGAGGTATTATTAGAAGACTAGAAACCTAAAAGGGCTTAAAGGAAGGAGATAGAATGTAAAAGGGCTAATTAAAAAATCAGGGGCTTAATTGAATTAATTAGAACTATCAAGGACCATAATAGAAAGTTGTGTGGATTGAATTGAAGGAAATCAGGAGTTCGGAGGGCCAAATTGCAAGGATCACACAAATAGGATCCAGTTCGTCACTCTTGCCATATCTGCAACTAAAAGATCTCAATTTCGATTCAATCGAGTGATTTTATATCCAAATTAACGCATGAATACACTAGACGATGTTTCTAAGACCGAAGCCCTAAGTTAATTACCAAGATTTCACCATCTCTATGCAACAATTTTCTCTGGAGCAGGCGCCATTGACGATGGGATCTCAAGCTGAGTTCTTGGAGATTTAGTTCATATTATTACAAATTCAAACGCGAGGACAGACACATCGAGATCATGTCCTTGAATTGCAAATTAACGACATAGGAATCGAGCTCTTTCAAATTAGGTATGTTGAACTCTGCTTGGCTATGGGATCAGGTAAAAGAGACAAGACCCACAGGTCTGTCTTGGATCCAATTCTCTGAATTGGATCTTGATTAAATGATATGGGCTACGGGGTTTTGGATCAAGCCCGGATTACTGGTTTGGGCCTACGGATGGGGCAGTCCAGAGCTGGGCAAGTCCAGGTCAAATAAATGGGTTGCAGGCTATAATAGAACCCGGATCCAAGATCCAGAATAGGAAAAAAAATAATAATAAAGGAAATAATAAAATAAAAAGAAAAATGAAGAAATAAATAAAAAACTAGCTAGTTCACATGGAATTTGACTGGTTTTCATTCGGTTCAAGACGTAGGAACTTAGATTAATAAATGGACTATCCGATTTAAGGCTTGTTTGGTAAAATTAAGTTGTTTTAGACTCAATTCAAAAGAATTATTGCATAAAACCAGCTAGTTCAGCGTATAAGAGGTCGGTTTAGTGACTTTTAAGGTTGGTTCAGTGTTTTTCAAATCGATTCCAAGCCGGTTCAATGTGGTAGAGATTGATATATGACTGGTTCAATAATTTAAAGGCCGGTTCATGGCCAGTTCAGCCTTCTAATGGCTAGTTTATGACCGGTTCAGTTCTCTAGTGGCTGGTTCATGATCGGTTCAGCATAGTAAATGATAATTTTGGATAAATTAAACTAGTTTTTATGGTTTATAAGATTGGTTTATAACTTTGGCACCCGATTCATGATTTATTTGACCAGGTCAGAATTTTAGTGGCCTTGGTATGGGTTCGGGCACTGAAATCTAGAATTTTAATCAGAGTTTTAATTAAAGAATTTTACATGATTCCTGGATATAATAGAGGCATAATTGAGATATTTTATTATTTTATGATTTTAGGTTATTTGCACAATACTTGTTGAGTCTGTATTACCAGAGATTGGATTTATTGGTTTTTGTCAGTTTTGTGAGTAATAATGTGTATTTATGAGCATTTATTATTTTCCATATTTGTTATAAAATCTGATTTTATATGATATATCTAATTTTTTGAAAAATTGATAAAATTCTATTTTAAAAGTGAAACAAGGGACATTTTAGAAAGGAATATTTGTTAATTATGTTTAACTTTGTACATGAAAAAATGATGTTAAAGTGTTTCTGTTTAATTCTGAAAATTTCTGTTGAATAGTTTTTGTTTGTTCTGAAAAATAGAAAGTTCTATTAAATTATTCTGATATTTTTGAAAAAAAAAACTATTTTTAAGGGAGTTTCAGATTTTAAAACAATGCAACCAACAACAATAAGCGTTAGCTTGAGTACACCTTATACAGGGTTCCCATCTAGCAAGGTGATAGTGCGAGACTTTCTGATTTCTATTTTCAGCATGACTAATATATTGTCGTTCTGTTTTTCAGTAGACTGTGTATTGCCGTCCTAATTATTGGCGGACTGTGTGTCCCTGTCCTAATTACCGACAGATTGATATGTTGTCGTCCTATTTATCGATGGACTAATATGTCACCGTCTTGATTTGGCAGACTGTGAGTTGCTATTCTACTTTCTAAAATATGTTCTGTTGTGGATTACATGAGTATATGGGCATACAAGAATGCCATATTCTAATTTTTGTTATTGGCTGACTATGAGATCGCCTTTTACGTTCTGTTTTAAATTACTAGCTCTCTAAAATTTCTAAGATCTAAAATGATTTGTTATATGCTAAAATTTTTAAGATCTGTAAATGATTTATTGCACTAAAAGGTTTCTAGTATCTATAAATGATTTGTTATACAACAAAGTTTTTCTGAAAAATGTAAAAGATTTGTCAAATGATAAAATGTTTTGATTTTATACATTATATATGTCATTTGTTCTCGTAAATGCATGTTATTATTCACTGGGTTTGTCGACTCATTCCTTATTTTTTTAAGATTTAGAGCTTGGTACTCGATTGGATTCAGCTACTTAAGAGGAGTCTTTTGTTTCTGCTATTTCTGTTCTTAGTTAAGGAAGTTAGTTATTTCAGTTCTGTCAATTTGTATTTCTGGATTCTATAAATAACTCCATTTGACTACAGATAGATTCTTGCAGATATATGTTGACAGTATGATTGAGATTTTGAATTAAATGTTGTTTCTAATTTTATATGACATTTTGGTTTTAGATATGTGTTCAGTTATATGTTAGGCTTGTGGGGTTGGAATTTTTTTTTCTAGCCCTTGCACTGGTCACGATCCACTTTTCCAAGTCGTGACAATTTTTATCTTAGATAAATAAATTTACAGAAGTTTTAAAAAATAAACTATAAGAGATAGAGGCAAAATTTTTTCTTCTATTTTTTGTTGAAAGAGAAAAAGAGAAGAAAATGAATGTACATTTTTTTTTATATATATCCTAATTTTTAATATAAAGTCAATATAAATAAGTATCTACCACAATATTTTTTCATTTTCATTAAATTTGCTAAAATATGAATATTCATGAATTTTGCTTTTCACTTTGTGATATGTTATCTCACATCCATTTTTGAATATGATAATATGTGATATATAAGAGTTTTGAAATTTACTAGTAAACAACTTGTGTTTAAATATTTAGATTAATGATTTCAATTTAACAAATTATTTGAACAAGTGATTCTTAAGTCGTTAACAAATTATTTGAGTCAACAATTCTCAAGTTATTACAAATGATATCAGAATTTTTTGAGTATAATTCTCATTACAACTCATATCATTATAAATGATATTAGAAATTTTTTAGTATGGTTCAAGTTCAATAAATCATTTGAGTTAATAAACTCTCGAATTTTTTAAAATGAACACAAAAAAAAAATGTTTATGAATTTTATTCTCCCATGATTTCCCGAAGATAGATACATATTGCTTTCATGATCTAAAAAATATAAAAATAAATGTTTGTGCTTGACCGTGTAAGTGTTAGGGGTGTTCAAAACCGAATCGAACCAAACCAACCTGACCAAAAATTGAACATAACCGAAATGAATTGGCTTAATTTGGTTTTAAGGACCCTTGAACCGATCGATTTGGTTTAGTTTTCAGTTTTGTCCCAAAATAAAACCGAACCATGTCCCAAAATAAAACCGAACCAACCAACTGAACCAATTGTATTTATTAATAATATATATTATAGATGTATATATATATTTATATTTATGTTGTATTTATATATATATTTATATTGTATTTATTATATATATATTTATATGTATATATTATATTATATATTTATATTTATATTAAATTTTTTTACAAAGTAAAAAAAAATTGTAAAACCGAACATGTCAAAATCGGTTTGGTTTAGTTTGGGTTTTTGACAAGCAAAAAACCGATCATGTCCAACATCACTTAGAGCTGACATGTTCGGTTCGGTTTGAAAAAGGTCCTAAACTGAACCGAACCAATGAACACCTCTAGTAAGTGCGCATGCCAAGGCTGAAAACGGGAGCTTAATCCAAAATTTTAACCATATCAAATCCTATTATTCAAATCGTAAAATCCTTCTGTGCTAATAACACTGACTTTATTAATCTTATGAGTCACTACATCCTGCCCCAATCTCTTCATTTAAATTTTTGGTTACGTTGGAAAGGCATGGCAATAATCGATGGTTTAATTTTTAAGAAATTTTCAACAGAAAAATTCTAATTTTATTAAAATACGTTCCTATACACTTCATCGGAAAAGTAAAACTTTCACTTAGGATTCTGACCAATTTAAATTCATTTTCTTTCGGAAAATACTAAAGAAAGGAAAGGAAAGTCTATTAAGAAAAGCCTTCCACCTCGGAAGCCATAGATCTAGCTCAATAAACGGAGGGCGGGAGAGGAATCGCGTTCGCAAGCAAGTTAAAAAGCCTTGTTGCGACCTCGTGGTAACATTGGCAAATGATTTACTTGGCATTAGGTGTTGTTCCAAGGAGAAACATTTCTGATTTAGAAATTTTTAATTTTATTTATTTTTTATTTATGAAAAATAAAAAATATGCATGAGGTGATTGGGGTGCTTTTCTATTAAAACAGCACCCGTTACCTATTTGAAAAAGTTATTTTTCAGCATACTTTTGCTTCTACCTAGAGAAAAAGTATTTTGTAATATTTAAATTACCTATTTTGAGACTATTTTTCCCTAATTTCAATAAAAAATAAATAAAAGTAGAAGTTCTTGATAATCTACTTTTTCTAATTAATGGCATATTTATAAATATTTCAAAATATGGCTTAATAAGCATATGCCAAATATTTTAATTAAATTCTTATATTATCCTTCATCAATTAAGAATCCAAAAACCAAAAATATAACCTCAATATTTTATTATTTTATAGTTAATTTATTTTGATTAAATTAAAAATTAAATTAGAATTTAAGAAAAAAAAATTATATATGTAAATCAGAAGTGAAATTATATTGAAAAGAAGAACGTCAAAAATTAAATTTTAAAAATTATTAATAACTTGTGTAGAAGGTAACTATATAAATTATAAAAAATTATTAATAACTTATATAAATTATTAAAATTTATTTATTGTTCATCTTAATAACTTCAAGAAAAGTTGTTTTATGCTTATATATATATATATATATATATTATATTTAAAAAAAATAATTTAAATATTTTAACATAATAAACAATTAATACAACTATTTTATTAAATTTTTATTTATTAACTTCAACTATTTTTCAATAAAATTCATAAATATTCTTAATTTTTATAATTTTTATTTTTTTTAATTATTACTATTTTTGCAGTATTGGTTTAAAAATAGCGGCGCTTGCAAACAAACTTAATGTCAAATATGTTATTATAGTTAAATAGATCATGGGTCCGTGAACAGCATGATTCAACCTAGAATTAAGTGCTTAGCTCAAGACACGTGCACCGAAAAGAAAAATACAAAAACACCAAACGTTTTGCTGTATAATGCGCCTCTCTTTTCTGTTTATTTTGGATATTCGAGAATACTAAAATTAAATGCTAAAGATCCGCAAGAGAGATATTGATTTAAACAATTACACACACACACACACACACACACACACACATATATATATAGTACTAACTTTGGTTGCTTTGATAAAAATACAAAAATGCCCTTCATATTTCTAATTAGAGGTGTTCGTGATTCAATTTGATACATTTAATACTCAACTCTAAATTAAATCATATCTCACAATATATAACTTTTAAAAATCAAATTAAATAATAAATTCCTAAAAATTAAACAAACCAAATCAAACAAAAACAAACCACAATCTGATTTAGTTTGATTTGAAATCATGATTTGTAAATTAAATTTACCAAATTTTTTACCAAACAAATTCAGTAAATTAAATATTGATTTAGTATGTAATAATCCATTAAGAGAATATTTGAAAGAATTGAAAATTCAGAAATCATAAAAAAATAAAAAGGAAAAAGGAAAAGAGTTTGTGCATCGAAATGATAAAATAAAGAATGTGGAGGAACTAGAACAAATGGAGAAAAAAGTTAAAGATTAAACTGTAAATTCAAACATAATTTGTAATTTGGTTTGATTTATATAATTTGATTTGTTAGTTAAAGTACTGATCAAACTGTGAGAAAAAAAAGATTTAAACTAAATTAAATCAAATTGTAATCTATATGAAACTAAACAAAATTGCAATTAGGTCTGATTACTCCATTTAATCATTTGATTCAGTTTGATGGAACCCTTATTTCTAATTATGTAAGTAACAATATAACACAAAGTACTAAATGTTAATATCATATAATCAAATAAAAATTATTGTACTAATAAAATTCAGGCTAAAGCCAAGTGATAAAATATTTGAGAGATTTATCTAATAATTAGAAATTTAATTCTTGATGCTTCCCTCCTTCGACTTAAATATATCATATATTAACAATAGAAAAATAAAATTATCACAATTACTCGGTTATATTTTACTTTAATACTTACATATATAATTATAAGTACTAAATCAGTTTTATATAATCGCAGTGTCAAAATTTTTAAGAAGTTGTTATACTAAAATAATTCGATTTTTTTAAAAAAAATTATAACACATGTTAAATTCATTCCATTTAAATCTGTCAAGGTGCCAAATTGGTGTCATTAATTATAAGGATATGAATAGATGTCATACAAGAATCAAACTCTAATTTGTGGCTCCATACCAAGTCTTGGTTAAGGGCTTATCTAACAACACAATTCATAACTTAAATACATTTAAATATTACAAAATTAAGTATAATTGACAATATTGGTACACCCAATTGTTTAAATATATACGTATATATTAAATTAAAAAAATTTACTTATTATTAAATGCTAAATATAATTGAAAATATATTATTTTGTATATTATTTTCAGTTATTATACAAAACTTAAATTTTTAAAATTATAAAGTTAGCACTTAATAATTTACTAAGTGCTTAATTTTTAGTGGCACGAGACAAGGCCCACCACATATACAAGACAAACTCTGGGAAACCATGACCATCTTTCGAAAGATTTGCAATGACTTGGGCTCCATCCAGCGCTAAAGGAACAGAATGTCATGACAACTACTCGAGGCAATCCATTCCGTCTCTCCTTTGGGTCCAATCTGGTGATCATTACGTCATTTTGAAATTGAGAGAAAGTGAGGGAAATTGGATAAGAGGATACTCTACAAATTTAGAGGAAGTTTCAGCTTTTGTGGCAAAGACTTGAAGAATTTGAGGGGATCTTATGCTAGCCTGGAATTTAGTGCGTAAAAAAAATTCAAAGGATGGATTCTAAAAAAATTGTAGTATAATCTCTGGGAAACAGAATGGCAGCTCTGAAGTTGCCCCCATGTCCCAATGATTAATCATTTTGCTTTACAATTAGTGCCAAGTTGATATAACCCACGTTTGGAGAGCGAGCAATTTATGTGTCACAGCCCAAAATTGGATACATGACCAGCATAAGGGTCAAAATAAAACTCAATCCCGCAAGCCTAACAAAAATGCAGAATTTAACTGAATAGAAAAAAATGATATATATCAAAATGAAATCCAAACCATACTAATTGATCTATTAACACGAAACAGAAATCATGTCTGTAGTCAAATAAAGCATACTAAATCCCAGGAATATAAAGTCTGAAAGAAATTGAGTAACAACTCTGAAAAATAAACTCCAACAGAAATAGCGACTAATACGAACTCCTCTCAAATAATAGGATCTGTTGAACCAATGTACTCAGAATCTGGAAAAAAAAATAGATGTGAGTCTATAGACCCCGTGAATAATAATCTGCATCTATGAAAACAAAGGATATGCATACTGGTATAACGTGTAATTTACTAAAAAACAGAATTTTAAACCAAAATATTTTCATAATTTAGGGAATTTGTTAGAATGTAACATATATCAGGAAAAAAGACGGTGACATACAGTTAGTTGGCAAATAGGGCAGCGACACACAGTCAGCCGGTAAACAGGACTGTGACACATAGTCAACTGGTAATCAAGACGACAACATATCAGTCTGCCTGAATAACAAGATAGCAACATATCAATCTGCTTGGATAATAGGATGACAGTATATCAGTCTGTTCAGATAACAAGATGATAACATATCAGTTTGCTTGGATAACAGGTCGGCAGCATATCAACCATGCTGATAAACAGAAGTTAGAAAATCTAGCACCATCACCCATGCTAGATGGGGACGCGTATAAGGTGCATATCAATCTAATGTTGATAAACAGAAATCAGAAAGTCTTGCACCATCACCCCTACTAGATGGGGACCCATATAGGATGCAAATCAGCTTAACGCATACTGTCGTTAGCTGCAGTATTCTAGAATCTGAAACTCCCTCAAACCATTTCTTTTCCATAAATAATAGAATAGTTTAACATAATATTTCAATTTACTGATATAAACTGAATCAAACGTAAATAAAAGATAGGTTTCCAAAATAAATTCAGAAATTACATGCATGTCCCTTGTTATACAATTTAACAGAATTTAGTCAAATTTTCAGAAAATAGATATATAATACAAAACCAGATTTTATTTCAAATATGGAAAGTAAAAAGGCTCATAAATACACATTATTACTCACAGAACGACGGAACTAAGAAATCTAATATTTGACCACATGGCCTCAACCAGAATGGTACAAGCAATTTAAAATCATGAAATAACAACATATTTCAAATTATGTTTCTAATAATCGAATAAAGGAAATTTCCTAATCAAGGAACCAAATAAAATTCTAGGTTTTTGTGCCCGAACTCATATTAAAACCACTAAAGTCCCGAACCGGTCAAATAAGTCATGAACCGAACTTGTTAAGCATAAAACTGATTGATTTAATCTATAAACTCATCATTAGACTATTAAACCAGCCTTCAATACTTCATCAAAGTGTTGAACCAGTCATGGTTTGGCTTCTAATACATTAAATTGGCCTTGAACTAGCCTCTAATGTGGTGAATCGGACTTAAACCAGCTTTTTGTACGTTGAACAAGACCTTTAACACACTGAACCGCCTAATATACACACCGAACTGGGCTGAAAATGATTGAACCAGCTACTTTATCTACTGAACCGGTCTAAAAAAGTGATATGTTCATTGAACCAGAATTAAACCAGTTAATTTAATTAATTATCTAGTTAATTTACCCCTAAATCAGAAGAAAACTGGTCAGGATCTATGTGAACGGCTGTTTCTTTAATTATTTGTCTATTCAATTATTTATTTTATTTATTATGATCCGGATCTTGGATCCGGTTTCTACCCAGACCGGTATATTAACCTGTAACACCCAAAGGTTAGCCCAAACAACCAACCAATGTCCTTGGCCCAATAGCGTTGTTCTAGCCTAGACGGCTCAGCCCAAATTCCCAAAGCCCAACATCTGAATCCAGTCTAGCAAGTTGGACCTAGTACAGACCTAAGTATCACTTGGGTCTTGTCTTCTTAACCCGGACGTCCCGAACCAAATAGAAATTCCATACCTGGATTTGTGTCGACCCTTAGAGATCGATTCTTATGATTGATTCTAGAATGATCAGGCTACCCCAACAAATTGACTTGTTGCTTTTCTTTCGGCCAAGGAAAGGAGAAATTGAACTGTCTACTGATTGTGTTCCCGTGCTTGCCCGAGAAAAGTTTTTCTTAAAATTCTTTGATTGGGGATGGATTTTGCTCAAATTGGCTTAGGGGTTTATTTCCTTTTTCACTGTTGCACATGGGTGTTTAAAGTTTTCACAAAAATTTTTCTTGAATCCTTCAAATTTTGGATATTCATATTCGCGAGATCCAATGAATTTTACCAAATCTGAAATTTTAGATTTCTTTCAAATTAGTCCCTATCTTTTTTGATTTTGCTTGATCTAGTCCCTAAAAATTCAGATTTCCTCTTATTACCTTCTCGAAATTTTTATTTTGTTCAATTTCGTCCCTGCACTTCTATTTATTTCTAATTAGCCCCTAACTTTCCTTTTTATTCCATTCAAGTCCCTTCAATTAATACCCCAAAAATTTGGGGTATTACATTATGTGCATATTAGCTAATCAACATAGGTCTCTCCATCAAGCCGAACTTGAGAGAATGAGCTTTTCCTCCTCACATTTTGATAGTCATGCTGCATCTTGAAATTTCAAGAACCCTTACTTTCACTACTATGTCATTTTTCCCCCCCTAGGCCTAGGCTCCATTTTGTAAAAATTAAAAAAAAAATTAGAGAAAAGCCTAAGAGGTCATTTGATAAATTGGATAGGAAAATGTAGAACAAGACAGCTATTGAATAAATGTAACACCCTTACTCGAGGAAAAAAGAAGGTGGCTTTTTCGCTTTCTAATAAGTTATGATTATTGCTTTCACCTAGAGACTGTTGTCCCAAAGGCAACCCAAGAGGAGGGTGAATTGGGTTTTTATCGCGGAAGCTAAGTGTGTAAAAATAATAAAAATATTGAATCAAATAAACTAATACAATTCACCCAATAATAAATATAAAACAATTTCAAGTAAAGTAAAGAGAGTAGGGAAAAGAGATGCAAACTCTTTTATAGTGGTTCGACTTGCTACCCAAGTCTACGTCCACTCCTCGAGCTCCAACTAGCCGAGGTTCCACTAAGTCTCTTGCACTTGACGGAGGCAAGAAATCCCGAGTACAAACAAAGTCCCTTGCACTTGGCGGAGGCAAGAAATCCCGATTACAAAGCCTTTGATTCGGTGAGCTTCAAACACCAATACAAGTAGAAATGAAGATGAAGTACAAATGTAGCAATTCCTCTTAAGTAGGATTAGCTACCACTCATGTACAAAATGATCTCACTTCAAAGAGGCACTCTTATTAATAAAACAATTTCCTCTATGCACTCTTTGATCTAGTAACAAACAATATAGCACAAAGAATTAGAGAGAGATTGAAGAGGTTTTGAGAGCTTGTTGTTGTGTCCTTCTCCCTTCAATCCATGCTCCTTTTATAGGAAAAAACACCAAGGAGACGTTGGCCCTTGTGGAAGACAAAATCATTTCTCAATAGTAACTGCACATTGGCTCGATTCAAAAATTCAAATAAAATGGCTCCGAGCGTTCAAAACATCTTAAAATATTCCTGAATACTCCTCATTGAGTCTATTTTCAAATGCAAAAAGAATCATTCAATTATCGTGCACCGTTTGAGAGAAATCATCAAATCTTCAACGACATGCCAGACTGTAAAATTGCTTTTATCAAAAGTTGTTGGCCAAGTTCAAAATTGTCTAGAAATTTGAATTTGTATTCAAAAATAACAAATTATATATATTTGAAAAGCTTATAACGTCTACTTTCATTCAAATTTGGATTCGTGTGAATTTGACTTTTATATTTTGAGATATCATAAAAATACTGTAGTATACTCATTTTGTCTGCTGACAGTGCAACTCAGCAGAATGGCCTACTTTGAAAAATTATATCTATCAAACTATAAGTGTAAAACGTGCAAATAATATATGCATTTAAAGCTCAACACGTCTACTTTACAAATAAAATTAATTCAGAATTTTATTTATATTATAAGTTATATTTTACTAATTAAAACCAATATCGTGCAGATTTCAAGAAAGACTTTTTCAGAAAATAATATGTGAGATTGATATAATAAACTGCTTTAATACAAAAGAATATATATGATGAATTATATATCAAAATAAAGATATTTGAGTGTAGTTTCATATAAAATTAACTTTATAATTTTTTGACTTTTCTATAGTAAGATATAATTAATTTACTACACACATGTCTAATATGACAGCTTCACAATTTAGTACATGTAATGTATGTAGTTAAACTAATAATCTTAATATTATAAATTGTCCATATTATTCATTATATAAATATACATAATAATTTTAATTTGTTTTGTCATTATCAAAATAAATATGAAACCTTGAGGCTAACAGAGACAACCCAGCAACTCCCCTAGTGAGGATTTCATTTTCCTTTCTTTCTTATTCCCCCGCCCGCCTCTCCCTTTCTTTTTCCACATTCTTCTTCTTCCCTTTTTCTCTAATCTCATTTATCCCTTGTATTTGTTGTAGCTGGCGTCGCAGCACCAGGCTACCGATTAGATCTTCTTTTTCTTCTTCATCATCTTTCTCTGGTTCCTCCCTCTTCATATTGCGATTTGCCTTTGGCTTGGCCACAAGTTGTACTCAGAGGAAAGGGATAAACTAGACTCTACAGTCCATATGTAGGCACCACCGATGAGCTTTCCTACCAACTATCGCGAGACATCCCTTTTCATCACATTCTCATTTTCCTTGTTCTCTTTCCCTGTCGTGCCCTCTATGAGTGAGTCAGGGTCCCTGTTCCCCTCTATTGCCTGCGAAAGCGTCCTCTGATTAGGACCTCAGTAATCCCTTTTCCTCCACTTTTACTTTTCTTTCCTTTCCATTCTCTTGCCATCAGTGGTACTTACATGGCGCCCTTTTTTCTGAGAGCAGGTCAAGAATCTAAGAGGGAAGGGTGTGGTCGCTACTATATTGTTGATTTTGTCTGCCTCCACGCGATAACACTCCAGTAAACCTTTTTACCTGAGCATTGTTGTTTTTTTATTTATATTTATATTTATATATTATATTTTTTTCGTTTAGGTTGTCTATATTTGGTAGAACTTGTAAAGGGCTGGGTACCTGGAATAGCTAAAGTTGAGCGAACCTTGCACCTGAGTACCCTTTGATTCGAGTATGTGTTTGTGGGTCAAGTTGTAATAGGCTAAAATGTGTTTAGAAATATTGGGTTAAAAGCTAATGTGTAACGTTGATCCTAGGATCTTCAAGGTTTTTTACTGGAGGTCACAAGACTCTTTGGCTCATTGATGTACCTTATCATAATTGTTTTACTCTATGACATCAAACCCATAATTTACTCTACTAGCACAACCTCTACTAGATGTATGAAATACTTATGGAAATTATATTGTCCTAAACTAAATGCTCTTGATATCTGCATGGTAAAAAATGGAGGGGTGAGACTATTGTCTTTATGAATGGCAATCAAACTAATCATAGTGGAAACAATCAGGGTTTGTACGTATATAAGCATAAGTCGGTTTCATCAAATTTTCCATGTAATGCATAAAACAAGAATAACATCAATAAAATTCATAATAGTTTTCTGTCATACAGTCATGTAGCAATTTAAATAACTAGATTAAGCAAAAGTCATCAAAAAACATAAATAATCATATGCTAAGCTCATAATCATGCATGCATAACTTTGGTTGGATGTACACAACTAAAGGTATTTTGGGGCAATAAAACTATAAAACAAAATCTGGACCCTTACTAGGACAAAATATAAATATGTCGAGTGCTACTACATTGTGTAGCTTGCACTGGGGTTGACACTTTCCAGCCAAACTAACACAGTCTTTGACGTCTGATCCTTCCATTAGAGAAATAATCATACATATATCTTGTAATACAAATAAAATTGCCACCTACCCCAAATGGCTGCTCAACAGCATAGTCTGGGTACCAAAGCACTAAAATATCATAAACGTATAAAATCATAAAATCACATGTATACATTAGAATTCAGAACATAACTAGACTGTTTCCCTTTTCTAAGTATGAACATATGAGTGCATTTCAAGACAAACTTTGGATTGCTAGAAAACATATTTTTAGAAACTAAATTAGGATTAGAGAAATGTCACTCATAGTGTAGAGTTTACAATTGTACTCCAAAAGTTGCCTAATTGGGGTCTAGCCCAACTCTGCTTTTCTCCCTTATAGATGAGATATATGCATGCATGAGTAAAATGTCCTAATGTGAAATATAAACGTACGTGACATGTTTTAGACTATGAAATTCCAAGTTTCCTCCTTTTTTTTAATCTTTAAACTCAATTCAGGTTTTGTTTCTCTTATTCTCTAGAGACCATGTTTCTACTTCTTCATTGGCTACCATTCTACTTAAGTTCCAACTTTACTAGGTATTAAATTGAGATTACAACTCATTTCTTGAGTCTCATTGTTAAAAAAAAATTTCTACACCCATATATGCAAAGTTTGGTTTGAATTCAGTTTATTTTTCTTCTTTTATTTCTCTCATAGTCTTAGATCTACTGTGGACCCTTTTTTGGCCTATATCTCTACTACATCTTGTGCCCCCTCAGAGATTTACAACTGCCCTAGAACCGCCTCCCAAAAATAGGATTTTTCTACTTGATATTTTTTGCACACAAGTCATTAGTCCTTCCAATTGCCTATATTTTAGTTTGATAGAAATTTTATACTTTTCTAACTTCTCTTTGTAATACTAACTTATTCCCCTCTTTTAAGCCCTTTAAATGCCTTAATTTAAACCTGGTTCTTGCCTCTTAGAGCTTTAGCCAAATGACTAAAGTTATGAAACTATTACTTACATTTTTTAGTACATTCCTCACTAGACCCTTAACTAGATGCAAGTGAAGTCCATGCTATCTTTTGATCTTTTTCTTAATTCTTCCTTCTAACTAATCTTGCCACATTCTAAGTTACTTTTTTGAGTTTGCATTCAAGCCCTCTTAGTACTTTAAAGCTTTAGCCAAGTAACGATTGCTTGCAAAAATTTCTTGTATTCCTCCCTTTACTTAGTTTGCTAGTTTTGGCTTAATTTGAGACTAGTTTTGATGTTTTCTTAATATTTCTTCTTAATCATCTTAACCCTCTTTGAAATCACTTGTTAATCATAGATTAAGGCTCAGCTCAACCTCTTAAAATTTTTGTCATCAAGGACCCAGCTATATAAATTTTCCATCTCTCCAAATATCACTCTACCTCAAGTTTTAAACTTTATTTCCTAATTTTTCTTACTCTAGCCCTCCCTCCCCCTATTTTTCCTCTGTTTCCAACTCTTAGACAACATTAAATCACCCAAACAAAACATAAAAACATAGAGTTTCTAAACAATAATAAGATCTAAGACTATGTTGTCAAAATCATGTAATTTCTTTCTATGGGTAAGGTTCAACTGCACCCTCTTCTACAATACAAAAATCATCAAATAAAATTTTTAAACTGATGAAATGCTATAAATGGGGAGGAGAAGCTAAATATACAAAAATATTGAAGAAATATCCAAAGGGGTTAGAGATTTAGCAAGTTTTCTTACCTTTTCTTCTCTTTTCTCTTCTTTTCTCCTTCTTCTTCTTCTTCTTCTTCTTCTTCTTCTTCTTCTTCTCTCTCTCTATAGTTGTGGGAATGGGGATGCTTTAAGCCTTAGGGGTGTGTTTGGGTTTATATAGGTGGGGCTTTAAGGAGAAAGTTACTTAATTGCCCCTTTTAATTTCCTCCCAATCTTTAATCGTTATAAATATTGGGATGAATTTTTAGGTACCCTAAAATGTTCCCCAAATCTTTATATATATATATATATATATATAGCTTTAAGAGTTCAAAAGAGTTTAAGAGTCCTTGGAGGAGTTGAAAAATCTAAAAAATTTTGGAAAAAGTGAAAAATCAGGTTTTGACGTGCTACGACGGGTTTTGGTCAGCTATGGCGCGCATTTTCTAGTAATCAGTGCTATAACGGACCCTGATAGACTACAACGCCCATTTTTTAATGTGTAGTGCGCTATAGCACTACAGTACTGCTATAGTAACTTTTTTTAAAACAAAAATCCACTTATACCCAAACTTCCAAATAAGTACTTCTCAATCTAAAACCTTTTAAAAATTCTCTCGAATAAAATATAAATGCATACAAATTAATATACAAAATTATGAAATGTAAATTGAACTTGGTTTGGGTTATTATAGTATTCTCCTTTTGTTTTTGAAGAGAGAAAAACATTTGTATATAAGTCAATTTTTGTTGTCCAAAAGCTTGAAGGCTACTTGATAGCTCTCTTTGTATTATGATCAATAGTATGTCTTGATTTTATTGTTACTTATTATATAAAGTACCTAGTGATCTTTTGTTGTAAGCGGGTACCTTTGAGTTAGGTTAGCAATTTTAGCAGATATCCAATTTTTAGGGGAGACTATTGAAATTTCTATAAAATTCCCACACTTGGTCAAATTTTTTAATCTTTTTTCAAGGCTTGCCAAGGATAGGTTGCCCATCCTCGACATCAATTGCAACTCCCAAAATAGGGTCGTGACAGTAAAGTATCCTAATCTTGTAGTGCTTACAATAAATATATCTTGTTTGGTATATTTAGATTCAAATAAAATGTCAAATAAAATTGTAAATTACCAAAATGATCATTTTGTTCTTGGAAACTGGTGGTGGCCAACTATGACGGTGGAGGTGGGTAGCATTGGTCAAAGGTGGTCGGTGGTGGCTAAAGGCAGACAACAACAACCAATGGCTGCACAAATAGTAGCGGTTGGCAATGGTCAAAGGTAATGACAGTGGCTAGCAGTTGTCGAAGGTGGTTAGTGGTGGCAGTAAATGTGACAATGGTGGTCAATTGGCAATGGCTATAGTGGCAGTCAACGATGGTTGGTGGCTATTGATGGTGGTAGAAGACAATCAATGGTGATGGTTGGTAGTGGCTAATGCCAGGGGTGGGTGAGGGTAGAGGGCATGGGTATATTTTAGTAATTTAACCTGTGAATAATAAGAGTAGTTGTAACAACTCGAACCAAATTTTGTTTATATTTTGTAATTTTGTCCGTTAATTTCTAGGCATTTTATATTTTATTTAAGAGAATTTTGAGTGGTTTTGGGTTGAAGAATGTCTATTTAGAAGTTTGGGCATAGGTAAATTTTTTTTTAAAAAAAAAGAGTTACTGTAGCAGCACGTCGTAGCGCACTAGCGTAAGTTATAGCACGCTGCACACTGAAAAATGTGTGCCGTACCGCTAGGATTTGTTATAGTGTGTCAGACACTAGAATTAGCGTACCATACTGTACCAGAGCTTGCCGTAGTGTATTAAACATTGGAATTAGCACATTGCAGCATGATAGAGCGTGTTGGAACTAAAATTAGCGCACCGTAGTGCCATATTGCGATTTTTCACTTTTAAGAAATTTTTAAGATTTTCAATCTTTCTAAACACCTATAAACCCTCTTAGACTCTTAAGACTATAAAAGAAAGATTTGGGTGACATCTTAAGGTATCCAAAATTTGTTTAAAAATTTATGAGGATTAAAGATTGAGAAGGATTAAGTGAGGGATACTTTTGTCATTTTGCCTTGAGAGCTCCCACTATATAAACCCACTCACACACCCTAGGGCTCAAAACAACCCCTTATCCCATAGCTTTAGAGAGAGAGAGAGAGAAAGAGAGAGAGGAGAAAAGAAAAGAAATGGAAGAAAAAATAAGAAAATTACAAGATCTCTCAACTCTTTTGATATTTATTCAATATTTTTGCATATTTAGCTTTTCATTTCCATTCTATAGTATTTAATCGGTTCAAAATCTTTATTTGGTGATTATTTGCATGTTGTAGAGGGGGGGCAGCTGGATCTCTCTTATAAGAAGAAATTACATGATCTTTGTTAGATTTGTTTAAAATAGTTTTAGATCTTATCCTACTTGAGAGAATCTATGTTTTTATGGCAGATTTGTAAATCTTGAAGTTATTTTGGTGGTTGTAACAACGGGAAAATAGGGAAAAAATAATGTTGAAATAGAGAAATTGGAGGTTAAGAGAAGAGAAATTTGAAAACAAAATTTAAAATTTGAGGTAGAGCGATGTTTGGAGAGAGATGAAAAATATTTACAATTGGATCGTTAATGACAAGAACTTTAGAGATTGAGCTAAACCCTAATCCATGATTAACAAGTGATTTTAAAGAGGGTTAAGTCAATTTAAGAAGGAAGATTAAGTAAACATCAAAGCTAATATCAAATTAAGCCAAAACTAGCAAACTAAGTGAATGGAGGAATGTAAGAAAATTTCTGCAAAAATTTCTATAAGCAATAATCATTTGGCTGAAACTTTAGAGTACTAAGATGGGCTCAAATGTAAGGCTAAAATATGATAAGATTATTTAGAAAGAAGAATTATGAAAATGATCAAAAGAGTAGGATAGACTTTACTTGAATCTAGGTAAAGGTCTAGTGAGGAATGTGTTGAAAAATGTAAGTAATAGCTTTATAACTTTAACCATTTGACTGAAGCTCTAAGGGCAGGAACAAGGCTCAAGTTAAGGCATTTAAAAGGCTTAAGAGAGGGATTAAGTTAGTGTTACAATGATAAGTTAGAAAAGCACAAAATTTTTATCAAACTAAAACATAGGCAATTGGAACAACTTATGGCTTGTATACAAGAAACATTAGGTCAGAAAATCCTATTTTGGGATGTGGTTCTAGGACGGTTGAAAGTCCTTAAGGGGGCACAAGATGGAGTAGAAATATAGATCAAAGAAGGGTCCAAAGTAAATCTAAGTTAAGAGAAAAAAAAAAAAGAAGTAAAAACAAACCGAAATCAAGCTAAACTTTGCATATATGGGTGTAGAAATCCTTTTCAACTATGAGATCCAAGAAATGAGTTTGCAATCTCAAATTAATAATCTAGTTAAGTTGCAACTTAAGTAGAATGATGGTCAACGAAAAGGTATGAATATAGTCTCTAGAGAATAAGGGGATTAAGACTTGGAATGAGTTTAAAGGTTAAGACAAAAAGGAGGAAATTTGAAATTTAATAATCTAAAACATATTGCATACATTTGCATTTTATATTAGGATATTTTACTCACACATGTATATATCCCATTTGTAGAAGAGGGAAGCAAAGTCAGGCTAGACCTCGATTAGGTGGCTCTTGGAGCATAAATATAGGTTATCCTTACACGGTGAGTGGCATCTCTCTAATCTTAGTAAATTCTCTAAAAACATGTTTTCTAGAAATCTAAAACTTGTTTTGAAACTTGCTTATATGTTCATATTAAGAAAAGGAAAAAAGTCTAGTCATGTTATGTTTCTAGTATAAACATGTGATTTCATAATTTTTTATGAGTTTATGATGTTTTTTATTTTGGCACCTAGACTATGATGTCGAGCAGCCATCTGGAGCAATGGTAATTTTACTTGCAGTGCATGATAAATGTATGATTATTTCTCTAGTGGATAGACTAGAAGCCAAAGACTATGTTAATTTAGCTAGAGAGTGGCAACTCTTAGTGCAGGCTACACAATATAATAGTACCTGACGTGCTTATGTTTTGCCCCAATAAGGGCCTAAATTATGTTTTACAGATCTACTATCCTTAAATACAAGATTATCGATTGTTCATATCCAATCAGACCACACACATGATTATACACTATGATTTTTATGAGTTTTCAGACTTTTTATGTTTTTCTGATATCTCTAGCGACATTAGTTATATTATGATTTGATGTTGTTACACAGACTCGATTGTTCTAATATTTATTATCTATTATATACATTGCTCTGAAATTTATGATTATTATATGGATAAAACCTAACTATTTCCACTATGATTAGATTGGTTGTCATTCATTGTGATAATAATATCACCTTTCATTTTCCACCATACAGATACCAAGAACATGTAGTTCAGCGTAGTAGCATTTTCATCAGTATCTCATGCATCCAGTGGAAGTTGGGCCAACAAAGTATATTGTGGGTTTGGTGTCATGGAGTAAAACAATTGTGATAAGGGAGTTAGCTTATGAATGGTTCGTATTTGTAATATCAAGAATGCATCAAAATTTTATTTAGTTATACAGAGATAGTGAATTACATTATGAAGCGTGAATAGATTGTGTGATTATTTGTAAAGTTAAATGGCAATGTAGATTTAATATATCATATAGGTTTACTAGAGAGAAATAAGTTAGGGATCACAGTGACTAACATGCTACTGTGCTGCTAAACTTAGTGGTGTGTTGTTTTGCTACTTGACTGTCATTCCTTGCCCAGTTAGAGGCAGGGTGCGACAATAGTATCATTCAAAGAGGTTGAATAAGAGTTAGATAACATCATCTTACCCTTATTCTAATATAATTTATCTAAATTTAATTAGATAAATTATCCAACATCTACTTTACTTGAACTTTATCCAATTTTCTTTATTCAGCCTACTGTACACGGTAAAAATACATAAATTATCATTGCATACCCTTGTTCGGACTACAAAGGTGGCCTAATAAAATTCCCTTTTCCACCAAGAATAAACACACTCACCAATCTTACAACTTATCTAGTTTGACAGCAAGCAGTTCGAACAAGGGTCCGGCAGAGTTGCAGAAAATTCCACATCATTTCAAGTTATTTAGATGAGATTAAATAGAAGCAAACCCAAAATATACAAGAATCTCACAAAATACAAGCAAAATCTGGAAGCACATAGATTTATCTTACCTTTCTTCCCCCTCTTCTTCCTTCTCCCTCTTTTTTCTTTCTTTTTCTCTTCTATTTTCTCTCTTACACGGGCTGTCCAAATGAATCTGGAACAAATGCAAGCCACTTCTACGTATATGAGGCACCCCTTTTTAAAGAAAATTACAAAAAAGCCCTCCTTTGTTAAAATTTCAAATTCCCCCCTTGCCAAAAATATCTTTATACATATCTCTTAATTTAAGTAACCTATTTACATAATTAGTTTAAAAACTATTTGTCTTAGTCTCTAAAGTGTCAAATTCTTAGGGTTTTACTTTAAGAACCTCATTATGATTTATTTAAATATTTCATTTTTTCCCATTATATCATATAACTTCCCAAAATCTCTTAATTATTCTTTTCTCTCTCTTTTTTTTCATAATTAAAATTTTATATAAATCCTCATTTAATCCTAAGATCATTAGTATTTATATAATGCATGTAAAGATGACATACATGAAATTATAAGGTGATGTATGAATATGCAATGCATGGGTGCAAGTTATACATGCCTACTTGGGTTTGAATGTGACAAATCATGTATGCATAACTTTGGTTAGATGTACACAACTAAAGGTATTTTTGGGCAATAAAACTATAAAACAAAATCTGGACCCTTACTGGGACAAAATATAAATATGTCGAGTGCTACTACATTGTGTAGCTTACACTGGGAGTTGACACTTTCTAGCTAAACTAACACAGTCTTTGACGTCTGGTCCTTCCATTAGGGAAATAATCATACATATATTTTGTAATGCAAATAGAATTTTCACCTACCCCAAATAGCTATCCAACATCATAGTTTGGGTGCCAAATCACTAAAATATCATAAACTTATAAAATCATAAAATCACATGTATACATTAGAATTCAGAACATAACTAGATTGTTTCCCTTTTCTAAGTATGAACATATGAGTGCATTTTAAGACAAACTTTGGATTGCTAGAAAACATGTTTTTAGAAATTAAATTAGGATTAGAGAAATGTCACTCATAGTGTAGAGTTTACAATTGTACTCCAAAAGCTGCCTAATTGGGGTCTAGCCCAACTCTGCTTTTCTCCCTTATAGATGAGATATATGCATGCATGAGTAAAATGTCCTAATGTGAAATATAAACGTACGTGACATGTTTTAGACTATAAAATTCCAAGTTTTTCTCCTTTTTTTCTTAATCTTTAAACTCAATTCAGGTTTTGTTTCTCTTATTCTCTAGAGACCATGTTTCTACTTCTTCATTGGCCACCATTCTACTTAAGTTCTGACTTTACTAGGTATTAAATTGAGATTACAACTCATTTCTTGAGTCTCATTGTTAAAAAAAAAAAAAATTCTACACCCATATATGCAAAGTTTGGTTTGAATTCGGTTTATTTTTCTTCTTTTATTTCTCTCATAGTCTTAGATCTACTGTGACCCTTTTTTGGCCTATATCTCTACTATATCTTGTGCCCCCTCAGAGATTTACAACTGCCCTAGAACCGCTCCCAAAAATAGGATTTTTCTACTTGATGTTTTTTGCACACAAGTCATAAGTCCTTCCAATTGCCTATATTTTAGTTTGATGGAAATATTATATTTTTCTAACTTCTCTTTTGTAATACTAACTTATTCCCCTCTTTTAAGCTCTTTGAAATGCCTTAATTTAAACCTGATTCTTGCCTCTTAGATTCAGCCAAATGATTAAAGTTACGAAACTATTACTTACATTTTTTAGCACATTCCTCACTAAACCCTTAAGTAGATGCAAGTGAAGTCCATGCTATCTTTTGATTTTTTTCTTAATTCTTCCTTCTAACTAATCTTACCACATTCTAAGTTACTTTTTGAATTTGCATTCAAGCCCTCTTAGTACTTTAAAGCTTTAGCCAAGTAATGATTGCTTGCAGAAATTTCTTGCATTCCTCGATTTACTTAGTTTGCTAGTTTTGGCTTAATTTGAGACTAGTTTTGATATTTTCTTAATATTTCTTCTTAATCATCTTAACTCTCTTTGAAATCACTTGTTAATCATAGATTAAGGCTCAGCTCAACCTCTTAAAATTCTTGTCATCAAGGACCCAGTTATATAAATTTTCCATATCTCCAAATCTCACTCTACCTCAAGTTTTAAACTTTATTTCCTAATTTTTCTTACTCTAGCCCTCCCTCCCCCTATTTTTCCTCTATTTCCAACTTTTAGACAACATTAAATCATCCAAACAAAACATAAAACATAGAGTTTCTAAACAATAATAAGATCTAAGACTATGTTGTCAAAATTATGCAATTTCTTTCTATGGGTGAGGTCTAGCTGCCCCCTATTCTACAATACAAAAATCATCAAATAAATTTTTAAACTGATAAAATGCATAAAATGCTATAAATGGAGAGGAGAAGCTAAATATACAAAAATATTGAAGAAATATCCAAAAGAGTTAGAGATTTAGCAAGTTTTCTTACCTTTTCTTCTCTTTTTCTTCTTTTCTCCTTCTTCTCTCTCTCTCTCTCTCTCTCTATAGTTGTGGGAATGGGGCTACTTTGAGCCTTAGGGGTGTGTTTGGGTTTATATAGGTGGGGCTTTAAGGAGAAAGTTACTTAATTGCCCTTTTTATTTCCTCCAAATCTTTAATCATTATAAATATTTGGATGAATTTTTAGGTACCCTAAAATGTTCCCCAAATCTTTTTTTTTTGGATAGCTTTAAGAGTTCAAGAGAGTTTAGGGGTCCTTGAAGGAGTTAAAAAATCTAAAAAATTTTTGAAAAAGTGAAAAATCGGGTTTTGACGTGCTACGACCAGTTTTGGTGTGCTATGGCATGCATTTTTCAGTAATCAGTGCTATAACGGATCCTGGCAGACTACGGCACCCATTTTTCAATGTGTAGTGCGCTATAGCACTACAGTACTGCTATTGTAACTTTTTTTTAAAACAAAAATCCACTTATACCCAAACTTCCAAATAAGTACTTCTTAATCCAAAACCTTTTAAAAATTCTCTCGAATAAAATATAAATGCATACAAATTAATATACAAAATTATGAAATGTAAATTGAACTTGGTTTGGGTTGTTGTAGTATTCTCCTTTTGTTTTTGAAGAAAGAAAAACATTTGTATACAAGTCAATTTTTGTTGCCCAAAAGCTTGAAGGCTACTTGATAGCTCTCTTTGTATTATGATTAATAGTATGTCTTGATTTTATTGTTACTTATTATATAAAGTGCCTAGTGATTTTGTTGTAGGCAGGTACTTTTGAGTTAGGTTAGAAATTTTGGCAGATATCTGATTTTTAGGGGAGACTATAGAAATTTCTATAAAATTCCCCCACTTGGTCAAATTTTTTAATCTTTTTTCAAGGTGTGCCAAGGATAGGTTGCCCATCCTCAGCATCAATTGAAACTCCCAAAATAGGGTCGTGACAATAAAGTATCCTAATCTTGTAGTGCTTACAATAAATATATCTTGTTTGGTATATTTAGATTCAAATAAAATGTCAAATAAAATTGTAAATTACCATAATGATCATTTTGTTCTTGGAAACTGGTGGTGGCCAACTATGACGGTGGAGGTGGGTAGCATGGTCAAAGGTGGTCAGTGGTGGCTAAAGGCAGACAACAACAACCAATGGCTGCACAAATAGTAGCGGTTGGTAATGGTCGAAGGTAGTGACAGTAGCTAGCAGTTGTCGAAGGTGGTCAGTGGTGGCAATCAACATGATAATGGTGGTCAATTGGCAATGGCTAATGGCAGTCAACGATGGTTGGTGGCTATTGATGGTGGTAGAGACAATCAATGGTGATGGTTGGTAGTGGCTAATGCCAGTGGTGGGCGAGGGTAAAGGGCATGGGTATATTTTTGTAATTTGACCTGTGAATAATAAGAGCAGTTGTAACAACTCGAATCAAATTTTGTTTATTTTTGTAATTTTGTACGTTAATTTCTAGGCATTTTATATTTTATCAAGAGAATTTTGAGTGGTTTTGGGTTGAAGAATGTCTATTTAGAAGTTTGGACATAAGTAAATTTTTGTTAAAAAAAAGGAGTTACTGTAGCAGCACGTCGTAGCGCACTAGCATAAGCTATAGCACGCTGCACACTGAAAAATGTGGCACCGTAGTGCTAGGATTTGTTATAGTGTACCAGACACTGGAATTAGCGTACCATAGTGTGCCAGAGCCTGTTGTAGTGCATTAGACATTGGAATTGGTACATTGCAGCATGATAGAGCGTGTTGGACACTAAAATTAGCGCACCGTAGTGCCATATTGCGATTTTTCACTTTTTAAGAAATTTGTAAGATTTTCAATCTCTCTAAATACCTATAAACCCTCTTAGACTCTTAAGACTATTAAAGAAAGATTTGGTGACATCCCAGGGTATCCAAAAATTTGTTTAAAAATTTATGAGGATTAAAGATTGAGAAGGATCAAGTGAGGGACACTTTTGTCATTTTGCTTGAGAGCCCCCAGTATATAAACCCACTCACACACCTGAGGGCTCAAAACAACCCTTATCCCATAGCTTGAGAAGGATCAAGTGAAGGACACTTTTGTCATTTTGCTTGAGAGAGCCCCAGTATATAAACCCACTCACACACCTGAGGGCTCAAAACAACCCCTTATCCCATAGCTTTAGAGAGAGAGAAAGAGAGAGAGAGAGAGAGAGGAGAAAAGAAGAGAAATGAAAGAAAATATAAGAAAAATTGCTAGATCTCTCAACTCTTTTGATATTTATTCAATATTTTTGCATATTTAGCTTTTCATTTCCATTCTATAGCATTTAATCGGTTCAAAATCTTTATTTGGTGATTTTTTGCATGTTGTAGAGAACGGGGGCAGCTGGATCTCTCTTATAAGAAGAAATTACATGATCTTTGTTAGATTTGTTTAAAATAGTTTTTAGATCTTATCCTACTTGAGAGAATCTATATTTTTATGGTAGATTTGTAAATCTTGAAGTTATTTTGGTGGCTGTAACAAAAGGAAAATAAGGGGAAAATAATGTTAAAATAGAGAAATAGGAGGTTAAGAGAAAAGAAATTTGAAAACAAAATTTAAAATTTGAGGTAGAGCGATGTTTGGAGAGAGATGAAAAACATTTACAATTGGGTCCTTAATGACAAGAACTTTAGAGATTGAGCTAAACCCTAATCCATGATTAACAAGTGATTTTAAAGAGGATTAAATTAATTTAAGAAGAAAGATTAAGTAAACATCAAAGCTAATCTCAAATTAAGCCAAAACTAGCAAACTAAGTGAATGGAGGAATGTAAGAAAATTTCTATACAAAAATTTCTATAAACAATAATCATTTGGCTGAAACTTTAGAGTACTAAGATGGACTCAAATATAAGGTTAAAATATGATAAGATTATTTAGAAAGAAGAATTATGAAAATGATCAAAAGAGTAAGATAGACTTTACTTGAATCTAGGTAAAGGCCTAGTGAGGAATGTGTTGAAAAATGTAAGTAATAGCTCTATTACTTTAACCATTTGGCTGAAGCTCTAAGGATAGGAACAAGGCTCAAGTTAAGGCATTTAAAAGGCTTAAGAGAGGGATTAAGTTAGTGTTATAAGGATAAGTTAGAAAAGCACAAAATTTTTATCAAACTAAAACATAGACAATTGGAACAACTTATGACTTGTGTACAAGAAACATTAGGTTGGAAAATCCTATTTTGGGATGTGGTTCTAGGATGGTTGAAAGTCCTTAAGGGGCACAAGATGAAGTAGAATATAGATCAAAGAAGGGTCCAAAGTAAATCTAATTTAAGAGAAAAAAAAAAGAAGGAAAAACAAACCGAAATCAAGCTAAACTTTGCAATATGGGTGTAGAAATCCTTTTCAACTATGAGATCCAAGAAATGAATTTGCAACCTCAAATTAATAATCTAGTTAAGTTGCAACTTAAGTAAAATGATGGTCAACAAAAAGGTATGAATATAGTCTCTAGAGAGTAAGGGATTAAGACTTGGAATGAGTTTAAAGGTTAAGAAAAAAAAAAGGAGGAAACTTAGAATTTAATAATCTAAAACATATTGCATACATTTGCATTTTATATTAGGACATTTTACTCACACATGTATATATCCCATTTGTAGAAGAGGGAAGTAAAGTCAGGCCAGACCTCGATTAGGTGGCTCTTGGAGCATAAATATAGGTTCTCCTTACACGGTGATTAGCATCTCTCTAATTTTAGTAAATTCTCTAAAAACATGCTTTTTAGAAATCTAAAACTTGTTTTGGAACTTGCTTATATGTTCATACTAAGAAAAGGAACAAAGTCTAGTCATGTTATGTTTCTAGTATAAACATGTGATTTCATAATTTTTTTATGAATTTATGATGTTTTTTTTTTGGCACCTAGGCTATGATGTCGAGTAGCCATCTAGGACAATGGTAGTTCTACTTGCAGTACATGATAAATGTATGATTATTTCCCTAGTGGAGGGACTAGAAGTCAAAGACTGTGTTAATTTGGCTAGAGAGTGGCAACTCCTAGTGTAGGCTACACAATATAGTAATACTTGACATACTTATGTTTTGTCCTAATAAGGGCCCAAATTATGTTTTACAAATCTACTATCTCTAAACACATGATTATCGGTTGTGCACATCTGATCAGATCACGCACATGATTATACATTATGATTTTTATGGGTTTTCAGACTTTCTATGTTTTTTCTAATATCTTTAGCGACATTAGTTATATCATGATTTGATGTTGTTACATAGACTCGATTGTTCTAATATTTATTATCTATTATATACATTGTTCTGAAATTTATGATTATTATATGGATAAAACCTAACTATTTCCACTATGATTAGATTGGTTGCCATTCATTGGGATAATAATCTCACCCTTTCATTTTCCACCATACAGATACCAAGAACATGTAGTTCAGCGTAGTAGCATTTTCATCAGTATCTCATGTATCTAGTGGAGGTCGGGCCAACAAAGTATATTGTGGTTTTGGTGTCACAGAGTAAAACAATTGTGATAAGGGAGTTAGCTTATAATGGTTCATATTTGTAATTCATGAATGTATCAAAATTTTATTTAGTTATACAGAGACAGTAAATTACATTGTATTTATGAAACGTGAATAGATTGTGTGATTATTTGTAAAGTTAAATGGCATTGTAGATTTAATATATCATATAGGTTTACTAGAGAAATATAAGTTATGGGTCACAGTGATTAACATGTTACTGTGCTGCTAGACTCAATGGTGTATTGTTTGGTACCTGACTGTCATTCCTTGCCTAGTAGAGGCAGGGTGCGACAATAGTATCATTCAAAAAGGTTGAATAAGGTTAGATAGCATCATCTTACCCCTCTCCTAATATAGTTTATTTAAATTTAATTAGATAAATTATCCAACATCTACTTTACTTAAACTTTATCTAATTTTCTTTATTCTAACCTACTGCCCACGATAAAAATACATAAATTATCATTGCATACCCTTGTTCGGACTACGAAGGTGGCCTAATAAAATTCCCTTTTCCACCAAGAATAAACACACTCACCAATCTTACAACTTATCTAGTTTGACAGCAAAGCAGTTCCAACTGATTTATTATTAATTTTATAAACAGAACATTAGACCACTCGAATTCTATTATGAAAAATTAATTTTTTTTCTTATTGGAATTCAATGAAAGAAGTTAACTTTCATAATTACTTTTAAAAAAAGAAAATTCCAGAACTCTGAAATTTATCATCTCAATCAATGTAGTTTTTGGATTCCACATCTAGCGTTAAAGCTGTTTTTCTCGTTTCAAAATTCTAAAAATAATAAAAAATAAAAACGACAATTACATTAGTTTTTAAGTATCAAGTATTTTGCCTAAAGTTTGGACTTGCTCACGGATGGAAATTTCTTCAATATATTTTCTAATCATTGTAAATTTATATTGTTAGGGGGTGGTTTCAAAAAATAGTTAAAGAAAAAAAGTGGCCATGTTAATTTTTTAACACACAGAGAATTACCAAAACTTTGCCTCAAGTCATAATACAAGGATTAGAGGATCTTTGATATTTAAGGATTTTCGTTTTGGAGAGTAAAAAAAAAAATTCAGAAAAATTTTCGTATTTATAAAAAAAAAAATAAAGATTTAGATTTTTTTTATCAACTAAAAAAAGAAACCGAGAAAGTTTATGAATATTAATGATGATTATTTGCACGCTTATGTAAAGTCTAAACTTGATGGGATGCCAGAGCAGTCGAAGTTCTGAATTAAACAAAGTAGCTAGCACCAGCTAATCATATAAATTAGAGCTGACAAGATAATTATTGATTGGCCACCTAACGCCTCTCTTACTCAAATTCCAAAATCACACACTATCATCACTTAATTACCTGCCTTTTCCTGCCCAAGTCCCTGTAAGCCACGACATCATATTGGTGGTCTATCCATTGCTTGAAGGTTGAACATATATAATCCATCTAATGAAAAAGGTAAATCATGGGAGGTTATGACGTGGATAGGGTAAAAATAAATGAGATCGTGTTTGGATGACGATATAAGAATTATTGATTTTAATAATTTATTAAATATAAATTATTGATCTAAAAAATTTAAACGTAAGTTATTTAATAATAATTTTTTAATTTCTTATATGTTATATTATATTACTTTTAAAAATTGATGTAGAATAAGATATCACAATCTCTCTCATTTAAATACTTGACATTCTTGTTAAGTTATAAATCTATATTCGTATCCAAATAAAAATATCTAAAAATAGTTTTACTCTAATGTTATTTGTAATAACTTGAAAATTACTGATCTTAACAATTTGTTGAATTTGAACCATTGGCCAAAAAAGTTTAAAATTGTTTAGTAATAATCTCTAATATTTTATATATTATATCATATTACTCTCAAAAATTAATGTGGAATACAATATCATAGTCTCTGAGTCATCTTTGATCTATTTTGTTTTAGTATAATTTGGTTCAACTCATTTATTTAATTAAATCAAATTTAAATTAAAGATAGATTTGACCTGATCATATTTGATATGATTCGTAAGTCTAATAGAGCAATTTATACAATCAATTATATATAAAACACATATTTTTAAATATCATTTACATAATATAAATAATATATTATAATATAATGTATAATACATATTTTTATAATTTAAATATATTTGAGCCAATAGATTAATAAGTAAAGTCAGACTTTACAAGTTAGGCTAAGGATACTATTTTAACCTGTTATAAACCATAAGTCAGGCTCACCACTTTATGCAACTATTTTATAAATTATATATTTGAAATTAAACCCACTATTTCATTTTCAATCACAGCGGAAAAACCCAAAAACATTATAAAACAAAAATGCCCCTTTAATCTTTTCAATTATCCAGAAATTAATTTTGTAACCATACTCATCAACTGTGTATAGGTCTTGCTCATGTATCATTAGAAGCATCTTTTATATGTTTAAGGTTAGTGTTTGATATCTAAATGAGTTGCACATTTTTTTATTAAAATAATTTAATTTTAAATTTAAAAAATTATTTTATGAAATAACCAACTCCTCGGGCGGAAAATCTCTAAAATGTAATTATTAATATAAAAAAGCCAATCAAATAATTTAAAATATTACCAAAATGATGAGCTTGTGAATGAAGCTGCGTTAGTGCCTCGTGTTTTGATGGCACAATCACGTGCACACATCTTGCACTTTATTATACTAGAAGATATCATAACTTGAACTCTAAGGCTTCCTTTCAAAAAGTTGCACGGTAGAATGCAATTGCAAGATTGCATTTATTTGACATTTTTCTGCTTATTGTTAAATTTATATTTATTTTAATATTCAAAGTGTGATAAAATATTAAAAATTACATAAAAAATACCCAATTTGTTCAAAATTCAATTAGGATATGATAATATGACACTAATATAATTTAATTTTATTAAAAATACTATTAGAAGATAACATTTTTGTTTAATGCGAATTCAATACAATTATTTTTATTTTCACTTAAAGGGGTGTTCGGTTCAACAGATTACACGTAAGAAGATAAATTTATCAAACTGTTACACGTGTTCAAATAGCGTATAACGGAACAAGATGCAGATACGTATCTGTGCTAAACAGATACTGTATCACGCAGTTCTGGATAAACTTCACTTTTGACAGCAATGCCTTGTGATCGAGGAGGACAGCGAGACACAGAAGGACGTCAAGCTCCACTCGTGGCCGACGACGAAGACGAAGATGAAGAATCCAGACGCAGAAGACGAAGCCGCCACCGTTGATGACGCAGAGGGAGGACAACAACCCATTTGCGTTTGTATTTTTTTTTCAATCCGATTGGAACTTCTACATCTGCATTTGTTTTTTTTTTTTTTAAATCCGATCGGGACACCTGTGATCCAACCCGGCTGGAAAGATGACGACGCCACTACCGCCGACGATGCAGAGCCCAGACGACGATGCAGAGCCTAGACGTAGAGCCCGGACGACGAACTCATCTCCCTCTATCGTTCAATCCGATCGGAAGCAGTCCAAAAGTAGGATTGTTTTTTTTTTTTTTTTTTATAAACCGACCTGGGTTTATTTTTTTTTAACCCTAAATCTGGGTTTGTTTTTTTTCAAACTCGAATTTATTTTTTTTTATACTCATAAAAGGGTATTTTAATAAATTTTCATTTTTATCTTACAATTAAAAAATTTTTATCTTATTTATTATCTGTTGAATCAGATAAATAATAAAATTTACCTCTCTTATAAGCTTATCTAATTATATTCTTATTATCCTGAATTCTATCCCCCCTTAAGAATATTAATGATTTTAATAAAATTAGCTGGGAAGGAAGCGTGTTTTGAAGAGGGCCAGCAGCCGCGGTTGCCGCGAGTGAGATCCGTCGCATAGGCAAAAGGGTAAGATTGTGATTATGAAGAGACTCAAGAGCAAATACGACCGAAAGCATAAAACAGAAAAGGAACCGTTAACCTTGGAAAATAATCAGCGCATAATTTAAGTCCACCAAACAGGTAGCAGAACTGTCGGAAAATAGCAACGGGCAACAGCAGGTAACTTATGGAAGGACAGTCTATTACTCAGATCACGCGACCCGTCGGCGTAACGTGACCGACAGCCCGAATATATGACGTGGCTAGCTTTTATTGGTCGGAAGAGAAGCAAGCGATCAACTGGTGTGGCTGTGGCCTAGCAAGTTAGCTTATGAGATAGCCGTGCACGTGGTACGTTGGTTTCATGATTTTCTTTCAAAATTATTTTTTGAGTGTTTGGAATATTAAAAAAATTAAATATATATTTTATTTTTAAAAATATATTTTTAGATTATAAAAAAATTATATTTGATATAAATATAAAAATTCCTTTAATTGAAAAAATATCAAAATTGAGTTCTATTTAAGAAAAAATAGTGTAATTGGTAATTAAAATAATTAAATATCAAGCATTTAGATTGAACGTGAAATGGATTGAGTTGGGTTGCCTCCATTAGGTACTAATTTGTGCTTAGGTCATCAGAATTTTTGAGTTTTAACTTTTTAATTATCTAAGAAAAAAATAAAATTTTAAATAAAAAAGCTAGTGAATTTAAATTCTAAAAATGGTGGACTTTTTTGAATTTTTTTTTTTGTCAAAAATATACTCATGGTTTCGTTGTACCCATATTAATGTTTTGTTAAGTGTATAAGCATTTTTATTTATAAATTATTAATTAATATTTTGCCCACACTATATGTAAAAAAAAAGAAGCTATTAACATATTAATATTAACATAACTAATGGCTATGCATGCCTTGCACAAGCCGAAGTGGGCATGTTCCCGGTTACCTGTTTAGCCGGTGAAATATATTGGGATATATTAGGTAATAAAAATCGAATTAAATATTTCCCATAAAATGATGAAAAGGACAAAGCAATACATCAAGTTATCTACTGGAGGGAGCTTGTAGACCAGGGGGAGAGAGAGAGAGAGAGAGAGAGAGGGAGGAGATTGGCGACTGATTGCGGCGAGGAATCAGAGAATGCCGTGTTCACAATTAGCTCAAGTTCCAAAAGGTTTTGAGCTGAATCGATTTGGGTTTCCCTTCTGATTTTTGAGATCTGCCGCGAAAGTTACAGTGCAACTGGAAGAGAGTTTGTAGATTTCACTCCTCTTGTTTTACTTCCTTTGTTGGGATAAAATGGAGGCAAATGCCGGAATGGTAGCTGGGTCATACAAGAGGAACGAGTTGGTTCGGATCCGCCACGATTCAGATAGTGGGGTTTGTATTTTCGTTGTTCCCATATGTGCCTTCGGTCTAATAGTGAATTTTGTCGAATTTTTCATCTGTGAAACTGTGTTTAGATATGAATATCGTTTTGCATTATCACAAATTTTTAGCTCAATATGATTCTTTTCCTGAAATGAGGGCAGGATTGTTCGTTGATTCTAATTTGAGCCTTTGAGGTTCTGTTGACTCATATTTTCTCTGCATAAAATTTTGTCTCGTGATTCAAGTGTTGCTTGGACTAGAGGGAGTATTTGGGCTGATAATTTTGATGTATTTGATGGAAATGGATACTGCTTTATCTAAAATTTGACTCTTTTTCGTTAATTTTCACAGTTCGCTCGTGTTAGATTTGAATGTTGATTATCGTTCTTCTGGCCATATCTCTCTTATTTTTATGTTGTTTCTTTCTTTATTTATTATTTGTTGGATTCGAAAAAGTTGGATGTTTCAGATTAGGAAATTGGACATAGGAATTCAGATTTCTATTTGTTGGAAATTTCATATCGTCGAAAATTTTTATTTTGTCTATTTATTTATTTTTTGTTGGTGTCGTCAAGTTGAATTGTTACAGGCCAAAGGCGAGGATTTGATGATCGAGTTAATTGAAAATTGCCTTCTTCACTATTTTGTTTGGCTGATCTCTGTTAAGGACTGATTCTAAGATCATGATTGCACAATTTATGCAGATTTAACTCTATTTCAGAGTTCTATATGAGACATAATTCTTCTATATAAGCTTGTACCTTCGGCCTTTGTACTGCAGATTTTAGTTGGAAGTGTTCCTTTTTCTTTGTCTATGCGCATGCTTTAGCTGGGATGTCTTCTTTCCTCGACTGTCATTGTGTATTTTGACTTTACCATCATTTTGTTTTAGGGAATCCTGTTACTTCTTGTAGTCTATTGAGCCCAGATATTCTTATAATAGTGCCACATTCTTGGACACATGTTTAGTAATGTCCTATCCTTTTTTTATTTATATTTTTTGACACATTGAAGACACGTGTTTCCAAAACTTACACACTTTTAGTGCACAATATGGACCAAGTATAATTCAGTGAACTTTTTAAGGAGACCTAATCATAGTATGACGATTCTATAAAATTTTTTGACATTGCCAAATTATTGTTTATCATTTGATAGGATGTCATTTTCTTTTGCCTGTTGAGTGTCAAGATATTTGGTCTATCTGCTATAGCATTGTTCAGTGAGAATTTGTTAATAACTGATATAGTGCATCTTGACAAAAACTTCTTAAGGATGAAGTTTGAGATAAGTGGTCATGCCAATAGGATGGAGCTTTTTTGTTTGTTTGCTTATTGTCATTTTCTTTTTTCTTTTTGTCCTTTTAAATATTTTTTATATCTATTTTTGCTAATTCCACCCTTCTTCTAATCATTGTTTTCTGTTGGCAATACAGTCCAAGCCCCTCAAGCAATTGAATGGTCAAATATGCCAGATATGTGGAGATACTGTTGGCCTTACTTCCAATGGTGATGTTTTTGTTGCTTGCCATGAGTGTGCCTTCCCAGTTTGTAGGCCTTGTTATGAGTATGAGCGAAAAGATGGAAATCAGTGTTGCCCTCAGTGCAAGACTAGATATAAGAGACAGAAAGGCAAGCTTGAGTCTCTAAATCATCTCCAGATTGTGTTGTTTATTTAAATCACAGTTTTGGAAACAGGATTACAATTTGTGCATTTTGCAGGGAGTCCTCGAGTTGAGGGAGATGAAGAAGAGGATGGTGTTGATGACCTGGAAAATGAATTTAATTATGCCCAAGGAAACAGCAAAGTGAGGCACCGGTGGCATAGCGAAGATGTCGAGCTCTCTTCATCTTCTCGTCATGAATCTCAACCGATTCCCCTTCTGACTCATGGGCAGCAGGTAATTATTCACACAATAACTGTCAAATTAGGACTCTTGGCTCAGGCTTTCTATTAGTTAAGTTCTAGATATTTCCCACATCTTTTTCAGATGCCTATTATTCTGAAGCCTGGTGCAGCTGCTGAGTTTCTTCCCAGCTTATGGAAAAATTGAGCATCTGAGCTTACTGTTTAGTCAAGACTACAATGCCTAGAAGTTTTCTTAAAGTGGTGTTTTGCATGTTCCTTCCTTGCACATGATTGCTAGTCTGCAACCATTCTCATTAGCTAAAAGACTTATGGGTTAGACAGTTTGTTCTCTTATTAATCCATAATATGCCAAATGATAACAAGTATGCCTTTAAGTGCCTAAAGGTTTTGATCTTGTTTGTTATTTAACCACTTTTGAGGAGGTTGGAATGAGTAACAGCAATAGTGAACATAAATCAATTACTATTTTAACTTTGTAATTTCATGGTTAATCTTTTATATTTGTATTTGTACAAATATTGGATCAAATATAACCAATAAGAGGTGGAGGACAAACAGCAATGCCTATTGTGTGAGGCTCAAACCTCAACCTTCCAAGTTGCAGGTGAGGTGATGGTCACCAGGCAAAACCCTTGCTCAAATGGTTGTTATAATTTAGTTCCATTGCTATAATGACTCTCATTGCTACTCGTTAGATGTTTTTTCTTCTTTATGTTTTTACATTTCCTCAATTTCCCCAATAGGTATTGGTTATATTAGGAAGTGATTCTCTTTGAACTTTGGTGCATCTCTTTTTATTTATTTTTCGTGCTTTAATTTTTCATGTTTGCAATTGCTCTGGGCTGTATTATGCTTGTAGAAATTTGGATTATTGATATTACACTTTCTCAGGTATCTGGTGAAATTCCTAGTGGGACACCTGACACCCAGTCTGTACGAACTACATCTGGTCCCTTGGGCCCTGGTGACAGGTCACTTCCATATATTGATCCTAGGCAACCAGGTAACCCTTATATTGTGAAATACTTACACAATGATCTCTGTAGTATTTGTTGCCTTCACCCAGTCACCTAACCCAACATCACTTCAGTTCCAGTGCGAACTGTGGACCCTTCAAAGGATTTGCATTCTTATGGCCTTGGAAATGTTGACTGGAAGGAAAGAGTTGAAGGTTGGAAACTCAAACAAGAAAAAAATATGACACATATGGGCAACAGCAGATATACTGAAGGGAAGGGGGTTGATATTGAGGGCACGGGGTCAAATGGAGAAGAACTGCAAATGTGAGCACCTTTAGAAATATATTGTCTTTATATTGTGACTGTGCTTAACTGTTAAAAAAATTGCAAAAGAGTGGATGAATATTTGACATCTTGGAAAACTGACTATTTATTCTTGTTGTGCTTACATCAATAAAAGAACGCTTCCTTTGGATTTTTTTTCTTTTTTAAATTATGGTTGATAGTGGGAACTATGTAATATTTTAATCTTTAGTTTCAATGTTTCTGATGCCTCATCTAATTCTTGCAAGTCCGTCTATAGTTGCATAAATGTTCAAGTCATTTTTCCATTTCCTTACCTTGCTTTACAATAGCTAAGTTGGGAAGAGATAACTGTCCAATCAATTGCTAATACAATGACAATGAAATTCCCAGTCTAGTAATAACGTAATGTTATCCTTTTTATAGACATCTATACAGATGATTAATAGCTTCCTCTTGTAATAGGGTTGATGATGCCCGGCAACCTTTGAGCCGTGTTGTGCCTATATCTTCTTCTCACCTTACCCCTTATCGTGTGGTTATCATACTTCGGCTAATTATCTTGGGCTTCTTCTTGCAATACCGTTGCACTCATCCAGTGAAGGATGCTTATCCATTATGGCTGACTTCGGTCATCTGTGAGGTTTGGTTTGCATTGTCCTGGCTTCTGGATCAGTTTCCTAAATGGTCACCCATCAATCGTGAGACCTTCTTGGAAAGGCTTGCTTTGAGGTAAGTTGGACTCATGTTGCTTATATTTTTTAATATATCATCCTTAAGGGATGTTGATGCAACAACATGCATTTTGCTTTCTCTCAGATATGATAGGGAAGGGGAGCCTTCACAGTTAGTGCCTATTGATGTGTTTGTCAGTACAGTGGACCCACTGAAAGAGCCTCCTCTTGTCACAGCTAATACTGTGTTGTCCATCCTTGCCGTGGATTACCCTGTTGACAAAGTGTCTTGTTATGTTTCGGATGATGGATCAGCAATGTTAACCTTTGAAGCTCTCTCAGAGACAGCAGAGTTTGCTAGGAAATGGGTGCCCTTCTGCAAGAAGCACAGTATTGAGCCCAGGGCCCCTGAATTCTATTTTGCTCAGAAAATAGATTACTTAAAGGACAAGATACAGCCTTCTTTTGTGAAAGAGCGAAGGGCAATGAAGGTGAGTGATGATGATGCAGTAACTTCTGCTACTTACAATTATATATTTTCCTAGATATTGTTATCTATCCATTATGGCTGAGCAAGTTTTCCCAGTCCTTGAATGTATGATGGCAACTCTTAATTAATGATGGATAAAATCATTCAGAAAACATACAGTTGGTGGTCAGGGGTACCACTAATTTATGTGTTTGAGGTTTCTTTTTAAGTTGATTAATTCTTGTTTCCAAAATTTTGTAAATATAGGAGTGTTTGTGGTAAATGGAAAAAGAAAGAAAGAAAAAAGAAACTAGGACATAATGTTTATAATACACCACAGTAGAAACAAATAACAAAATTGGCTAATAAATATTCAAATCTTGAAGAATTTTATGACAGTATACTGTATGTGGCATGATATAAAATATCTGAATTTCTGCAATTCTTTATTTTACTGAAATGGGAAACATTTTTTATTCATAGAGAGAATATGAAGAATTCAAGGTAAGAATCAATGCACTTGTTGCCAAAGCCCAAAAGATGCCTGAAGAAGGTTGGACAATGCAAGATGGAACTCCTTGGCCTGGAAATAACCCCAGAGATCATCCAGGAATGATCCAGGTATTATTATTGTTATTAGTTATTTGAAATGAAAATGGCTGTCTCCCTAGTTTGTTTTCTAATTTTCTTCCACTGTTTCTGTGAGTGGTCAGGTGTTCTTAGGCCACAGTGGAGGCCTTGATACAGAAGGGAATGAGCTGCCACGGCTGGTATATGTTTCACGTGAGAAGCGTCCTGGTTTTCAACATCACAAGAAAGCTGGGGCAATGAATGCTTTGGTTTGTGAACCCTGTAACCCTTTTTTCCTTTTTGTTTGAATTGATGTTGTTAGCTTCTTGTGTGATGGCATTTCTATATGATCAGATACCTGACTTGCTAATTGGGTTCTAAGTCAAAGAGTTTCCGGTCTATTTTGTATTTTTTTTTCTGGTGAAGTCTTGTAATCTTTTTTATATTTCTTTTTTGTTTGTACTTCTTTAGATACGAGTATCAGCTGTCTTGACCAATGGTGCATATCTCTTGAACGTGGATTGTGATCACTACTTTAACAATAGCAAATGTCTTAAAGAAGCCATGTGTTTTCTGATGGATCCTCTTCTTGGGAAGAAAACCTGCTACGTGCAGTTCCCTCAGCGGTTTGATGGCATTGACTTGCATGATCGATATGCTAATCGTAATATTGTCTTTTTTGATGTAAGTTTCATTTTATGTGACATCAGTGGTGATTGTGGAATTATTTATTTCCAGGGTTGGAGTTATGGTAATTGTTAAATGCATATACTTGTTTTGGTTTATTTTTCAGATCAACTTAAAAGGGCTGGATGGAATTCAGGGCCCAGTTTATGTGGGAACTGGTTGTTGTTTCAACAGACAAGCTCTCTATGGGTATGATCCAGTTTTGACAGAGGAAGATTTGGAACCAAACATAATTGTCAAGGGTTGTTGTGGTTCGAGGAAGAAGGGTAAAAGCAGAGACAACAAATACTTAGATAAAAAGGGAGCTATGAAGAGAACGGAATCCACTGTTCCCATTTTCAATACGGAAGACATTGAAGAAGGTGTTGAAGGTTGGATTTTGTGCATGTTCTCTCTTTTTTTTAATTATGCTTTACGCTCAAAAATCATGATTTTACTTTTGAACTAATTACCTGGATTTATAAATTTTCGAGATGTAGACTTCTGTATCTAGTCAACAATTTGTTGGAACTGTAAAACTTTTATGTTTCAGTTGTTAAGCTGTTCTCTATATAATGCTATCGGTAACCGTATTTATATTCTACAGGATATGATGACGAGAAGTCACTTCTCATGTCTCAGAAGAGTTTAGAAAAGCGATTTGGTCAATCTCCCGTATTTATTGCTGCGACCTTTATGGAGCAGGGTGGCATTCCTCCGTCAACCAATCCAGCAACTCTTTTAAAAGAAGCCATTCATGTTATTAGCTGTGGGTACGAGGATAAGACTGAATGGGGCAAAGAGGTAGTTTGGCAGTAGGATAGACTTTTGGCATATGAACTTGGTGTCTGTTACTAATGAACGTTGAAACTAATAAAACTTATTTCCCTTATTTCCTCTCTGACAGATTGGATGGATCTATGGCTCTGTGACTGAAGATATTCTGACTGGTTTTAAAATGCACGCACGAGGGTGGATTTCAATCTATTGCATGCCTCCCCGACCTGCATTTAAGGGGTCTGCTCCCATTAATCTTTCTGATCGTTTAAACCAGGTGCTTCGTTGGGCTCTGGGATCTATTGAGATTCTTCTGAGTAGGCATTGCCCCATATGGTACGGCTACAATGGGAGACTCAAACTTTTGGAAAGGCTGGCATACATTAATACCATTGTTTATCCTCTCACTTCCATCCCTCTGCTTGCTTACTGTGTACTTCCTGCCATTTGTCTTCTCACTGGAAAATTCATCATTCCCGAGGTAGTGAAAATTCTGCTTTTTGCTTTTCTCTGGGGTCAACATACATTTTTTTTGAGTCTTTTCTTTGTGCAAAGAGACCGGTTAGCGGGGACGTTTGGGAACTGGGAAATTGCTGACACTAGCTCTTTGGTTTATATTTACCTCAAAAAAAGAAGAAAAAACTCTCTGTTTTTTTAATTATTTTATATTTGACTTCTGTTCTTATTTTTTGGCAGATAAGCAATTATGCTAGTATGTGGTTCATTCTTCTCTTCGTGTCCATTTTTGCCACCGGAATTTTGGAGCTTCGCTGGAGCGGCGTGAGCATTGAGGACTGGTGGAGAAACGAGCAGTTCTGGGTCATTGGGGGTACATCGGCCCATCTCTTTGCTGTCTTCCAAGGTCTTCTCAAGGTTCTGGCTGGAATCGACACCAACTTCACTGTTACCTCCAAAGCATCAGATGATGACGGTGAATTCGCCGAGCTGTACGTGTTCAAATGGACTTCTCTGCTTATCCCTCCGACCACCGTCCTTGTTGTGAACTTGGTAGGCATAGTGGCCGGCGTTTCCTACGCCATAAACAGCGGCTACCAATCGTGGGGACCTCTGTTTGGGAAACTCTTCTTCTCCCTTTGGGTCATTGTTCACTTGTATCCCTTCCTCAAGGGTTTGTTGGGTCGGCAAAATCGTACACCGACAATTGTCATCGTCTGGTCTATCCTTCTCGCCTCCATATTCTCCTTGCTCTGGGTGCGGATCGATCCCTTCACATCCGATGCCACGAAGACTGCTTCAAAGGGTCAATGCGGGATTAATTGTTAACGTTTTGAATATCATTTTGATTGGGTAAGTTGTTGTACGTCATACTCTCTTGTATCTATACCATGTATAAAAACATGATATTTGAATTATTTATTTTATCCTCTGGGCATTTTACCTTTTTATCCTTGTGATATATTTATTAATTTTTTTTGTAAGGGCTCGTTTATTTTTAGTAAAATTTATTATTAGACTTCCTGGATATATTTTTAATTCCTATATTTGGTATAAAAAATATTATTATTAGTTTTTAGTTCCAGTAGTTTTGAAGATCATTTTGATTGTATCTGGTCCTCTGTCCTACTTGCCCTTTCATGAACGTGTGCACTGGTAGAGATGGTTATGATTTTTAAAATCGTACTTAACTGCGCCATATTGAATTATATGAAAAATTAAGAATTTTTAAAAAAAATTTATAAATTTTGGTATTAAGTAATAGTGTACTTATTCAAAATTGATAAAAAATTGTATCAAATCGAATATTACGTATAATGATTTATTAAATTATTTATATCATATACATAATAATTAAATTCTAAATATTAATTATAATTTAATAATAAATTAAAGAAATTAAAATATTAAAAATTTATATAAAAAAGAAATATAAATATTATAAATTAAAGTGTAAAAATGTTTTTAATATATATTTTATATTTTTATAACTAATTTATTAATTAATATATTTATTAGAGAAGAAGATCATTTTTTTATTTTTTTTATTATCAAATTTATGTTATAATATAGTGTATCACTTACTAATTTATTACCTAATTTAAATTTTATAAATTATCCAACACATGATAAGCTCTAACTTTAAAAATAAAAAAGAAAACTTCTTAAATACACTTATTCATTGTAAATAAATAAAAAAATTTCACTTAATATATCTAAAAAGTAGTTTTAGAAAAAAATTATATGTAAAGAAATTTGAACTAAGTATTGGATTTTTTTTCATCGAAAACTTTAAGTTAAAAAAATTATCATTGTCAAATAAATATAAATAATGGAGAACTAAATTTCAATTTTTAAAATAGAAATTGTTAAATTTTATATTTTAACTATCAATAAAATTAAGTGTAAAATAATGAATATATATTTTAAAAAATAAAATTAAAGTTTAAACTATACCATACTAATATATTATGCTTAATAATTTATTAAATTATTTATATTATACATAAAATTATTAAATTTCTAAATAATTGAATTATAAGTTATTAATTAAAGTATTCATATTATATGTAAGTTAATTAAATCATTTAATAATGGTAGGTTTTTAATTAAATTAATTAAAAGTTTCATATTAAATTATATTAAACAAAATTAAATTTTTCATTATTTTCATATGATTTTTAATTTGTTTCTAATATATTGTGAGATCGAGAATATAAGGTTATAAATGGTTATTAATGAAAATTTTAAAATTAAATCCTTTAATGTAAGAAATTATTAGCAGTGTATAATCTTGAAATAATTTGATTTTTACATATTGGTTATATACTAAAACAATCTTTTTTGTGTTATTTTGTAAAATTTTTATTAATTTACTTAATATTTAAATATAATTAAAAAACTGTAAAAATCGTACCTAATCGTTCTAAAACTGAATAATGATACCAATATTAAAAAATATGATTTTAGTTTTAACATTAAAAAATTAAAATAATTGATATAATATAATTTTATAAAAAAAATTCAAAAAAATCAAACTGTGAACACCCAAATGCGTGGGCATGTTACCTTTTTATTATCTATTGCAATTTATTGACTATTTTACAGTTTGGATGTGTTGGGAGTGTCTTCTTTTGGAGCATTATCCTCTTATGGCACAAATCTCTCTTCTTTCTGTACCAGTTGAGAACCAAATGTAGATTTTCTGTACTTTTTGAGGCATGCCTTTGATTGGTACTAAGACTATTAACGGATTGGATTTTGATCCATATCTGATTTAAATTTTAAATTCTTTAACTAATTAAAATATTCGATAGATTAAATCTGATTATAAATATTCGTAATACGAAATAAGTAGAATGGATACAGAATTAAGTAATCTGATCCGTTAAAAATTCGAATCTAAATATTTTAATATTATTTTGTATTTAATTAATAATCATATATATGTATTAATAAATACTTTTACATATACTATAATATATATAATATTATAATTAATAATGCACTAATTTTATTTGTGAGACATTTTATTTAATAGAATAATATATATTTTTTCTAAACTATTCTATAATATTTTTCTACTTTCCCTAATTTTAGTTTTTCTAGTAGGTATTATATTTAATAATTAATTATTTTTGAAATTTCATGAAATACTTGAATAAATTAATTACAAAATTTTTTAAATTCTAACTATAATACAAATAAAACTTGATAATTTTATAAAATACTAGAATCCTATCATAACTTTTGTAATATATTATATAACAAAAATTTTTCTTAATCATTCATAAATAACAATTTATTTTTGAATTTTATTTATATTTTAATAAAATCAAATTAATAAAAAATAAATTTTACATGAATTTTTATCATTCATAAATAACAATTTATTTGATTTTGCATGTCTTTTATTTATTGGTTATTTAATTTTAATTATTATTAACTGTTATGTGACACCCCTGAGAGGGAGTTCTTGTTGAGTCCCAAAGGGAGGTGTATGTGACATCTCAAAGGGGGGGAGTGTGTGTGACATCCTAAGCAAATCCCACATCGACAAAACATGGGAGAGATGCTGGGTATATAAGAGACTAGAAGCTACTACTGAACAATTTGGGCTTAAGCATTTTGAGTCAGTGGTTCAGGCTCAACAAGTTACTAGGGCCAGTAGTCTCAGGTCGTTACAAATAGTATCAGAGTCATTCTGCATGCAACCTTGAACGATAGTAGGGCAAATCTCAGCGAGAACGCTGAGTCCCAAAGGAGGGGTGTCAACCATTCTACGTGCAACCTTAAATGATAGTAGGGCGAACCTCAATGAGAATGCTGAGTCCCAAATGAGGGGTGTATGTAATACCCCTAAGAGAGAGTGCTCGCTGAGTTCCAAAGAGAGTGGTGTATGTGACATCCTAAAGGGGGAGTGTGTATGACACCTTTAGGCAAATCTCACATTGACAAAACATGGGAGAGATGCTGGGTATATAAGAGACTAGAGACTACTACTGAACAACTTGCCATTAAGTATTTTGGGTTAATAGTTCAGGCTCAACAAGTTGCTAGGGTTAGTAGTCTCGGGTCATTGCATGTTATTCAGATCGGATTTTTTATTTAGATTTCGAATTTTTATCAAATTCGAATATGGTAATAATAAGTAGAAATTCCATAAGATTTCGGGTTAAATTCGGATATATACATTGATAATCGGATTTGAATTCAGATTATCTTAATTTGATCCAAATCTGACCCGTTTGCATACGTAACTAGTACTCAAAAATAGAGTTGCATATTGGTAGAATTAAATTAAGTTTGGAGGTGAGTGAAAAACAGGTTGTGACACCAAGATGGACTATTTGAGTTAGGAAATATAAAAAAAAATTATATTGAAAAACCTTGAGTTAGGAAAATTAATAACTAAAAATATTTAATTAAGTTAAAAAATAATTCTTTAATTGTATCAATTGATGTTTTCAAAATGAAAGCAGTAATTAATTGTTGTTTCACTCCTAAATCTAGACCCAAGTAGATAATACCATGTCTCATTTGAGAAAAACCCCCCTCCACCAAGTTTAACTTAAGTTCATTTTAATCCCATGTTTAAAAACATACTATCGTCTCTTATAATTAATTTAACTTTCATGTTAATCCCTCAAATTACTTATATATGAACACTTCTCACTCGAAAATGTCCACGTGCACCTCACATGTGTACTTTTGTAAAGGTATATTGGTAAAAAAAAAATGGGCAGACCATCGGATCTGTGCTATCGCCAACAGCCCTTATAGCAGCGGCATCACCGGTAGTCGTCACTGTAGCATAATCCTTTTCCTGCGTTCTGCTTTCTATTCTGTATCTCTATTTATTTATTTTTTTAAAGAAGAAGAAGTGAAAAACAAAAGCAGAATTGGGTCAAGATGAGCACCACGTTCAGTCTACAGATTTGCAGAACAGGAGCAAGATGATTGGCAATGGTTGCAATTACTTTGGTTACATAGTTTGATTAATTCAAAAATCTATTCAGGAATTCCAATGAATTCGAGAGAAGTAAAACAATCAATTACGAAAGCATTAAAAGAATATGTGAATAAGATAAGAGAATTTTTTTTATGTATTTTATTCATAATCTCATTTGAACAACTAACTTTATTTTTGTATCGGAATAGCAGGGTTTACAAGGGAAAGAAAATTAAAAACATTACGATTTCTTATTATGTTGTTATGCTAACTTCCCTAATACCCTTCTACCAACTTAACAAACATTTTAACTCTTCTTAACGTTTAAAATTGTCATCTCTTCTTAGCGACTATAACCATCAACAATCTCTCAATAAATACAATCATCTATAAGATTACAATAAATTCAAAGTTACATTTCATTTTTATTTTTCCTTTGTCCTTGAAAAGTTCCATGTTTCAAATGAAATAATAAGAAGCTTCATCTCACAAACCCTTTCTCGATATAGCTTGGAACTGTTGCCATTATATATAAAACATTTTACACCATTTGTTTTGCATTTAGTGGGGGTTTTTATTCTTTCAATCAACATTAAAATTTTCATTCTAATTCATGCTCATCGCATCTCATTTAGTAATTTCTACGTTATCTTCCTGTGAAGGTCATTTCACAGTAAAAAGTGATATATATTGAAAAATTACTTTTACATTGTCTTCTTATGAAAGTTCTCTCGCAGCAAAAAGTGAAAATCATTTTTACATCAGCAAAAAATCATATATATTGAAAAAAGGAAGATTGATATGGATAAGGAATAAGTGAATATCACTCCCTAACAACTTTAGAAAATTACTTGTATTTGTGCTTTTGAAAAGATGGAAAGCCATGTTTCGACAGGCAGGACTTAAACCTCTCTCTCTCTCTCTCTCTCTCTCTATACTGCAACTTCATGGTACCTCACAGTTAGAAAGGTCAAAATGGCAAAGGAAATAGGCAAGAGCCCTTCTGAGAGTTGTTCTCCTAGAAATGTTAACAAGAAGGCGAGTAATAAAGAATAGTCGTCTATACAGGGAACATAACCTTTTGAATGGGCTAAACCTCAATTATCTAGCAAACATCACATTCTTCGTGTCATGGATGCCTGTATCGAATTCCAATTTATATTGCTATAATAACTTGTAGCTGACTGAAGATTGGGTGATGCACTTGGGTGACTGAGGCACGCCTCATGCCCAGGTGAGCCATGGGCACCCTCAACAAGCGCCTTGGAGCCTTGCGCCCTGCGTCTAAGACGTCGACTGGCCAAATATAGTGATTGGTGTCCGCAAGTGTTGTCGAAGTTACTCAGTTACCCCAATAGTCGTTGATGATTGTTGTATCTTTTATTTTTCAATTTTGTTTAGAACACAAATAGAAAACATAAAAAATAAAATGGTTCTCTTGCAGTAGCAATTGCTAGCAGTAGCGTTGCTATGATTGATACTTGTGGCAGCGCGATTCCGGCGATGGTTTGTGCATTCTTTTTAATTTTTAAATATGACCTTACAAAAATTTACGCGTGTACGTGAGCACTTTTTGAGGAGAAACGAGAAGTGTTTGAAAAGAGATTTAAAGGATTAATGTGGAACTTAAATCAAACACGAGGGACGAAGGTGACAGCCTTTAAATACAAAAAATTAAGGTAAAAGTTAAATTCAACTTGGAAAATGATTTACCTCTGTCATTTTATATATCTGTTGATGCATGATTTGAAGACTTAAGTTAAAAGTTATAAAATACAATAAAGGCCCGCAAACAATATTTCAATATTGTATTTTTGAAATATTTTAAAATTTAAGATTTTTGTAAGTATAGTATATTCATTAATTTTATTATGACAGTATACATTTAACTAGACTAGAAGGTGGAAAATTTGAATGGGGTACAGCAAAGTGGAAGTTTTATAGTACTCACAAAATATGATTAAAAAAAGTCATCTATAACGCTAGAAAATTTTTAATATGTTTAAAAATGTCACGATTTGAAAGTTGGATTAGTGATTAGCGTTAGGGTTAGGATAGTCTCAACCCTGCAAGCCTTTTATACTCAGAAGTATAGCATAAAAAAATAATAAAAACATAACATAACTTCTCACATCAATACATATGGTAAGCAACCGAATCAAGTTTGTGATCAGTAGAGCTATTAAATCAAAAGAGACAGCATTAAATCAAAATAGAATTGGAATTGACAACTAAGATCACAAGGCAAGATCCAGAATACGCCTATCAAATAGTTGAATCTGTCGGGTGAGTCGAACTTAAGTTTGAAAAAATAAAATGATGAGTCTAATGATCCAGTAAATAGTAACATGTATTTACATAAACAAAAAACATATATCAAATAGTTCTCATCATAAAGCAAATTTTTCAACTCATACAAGTTTAGGGAGTTTGTAATAGAGAATTGAACAGAAAATAGAACGACAATCTCATAATCTGTCGATACACATATAATAGAACAACGACTTCTTAGTCTGTCAGAAATTAATAAATAGGCCTACCACATCAGCTCCACGTGTTAATTTAGCACCACCCCCACTAGTTAGGGATACAGGCTAAGGTGCATCTAGTCTAACGCCTAATGTTGTTAGTTACAGTATTCTAACCATTCAAATTTCCCTTAGAACATTTTTCTCAAGTTTGAGATAAACAGTTTACAAGTATTTATTTGTTCATGCATAGTAGAAATCAATTTTTCTTATGAATATCCTCAAACAAATCACAAAATGACATAACAATAATAGAATCACTTGGTTTAAAAAATTTCCAAACAAATCCAATAATAAAATATAAGTCTATTGTGAGCTTTTATAATATATAAAATTTCAATTTTGAAATAACTGAATTTATAGAACAATTCATGCAAAAACTCAACATTTAGTAGATATGAAAAATAACGAATCATATAAATATGTATTACTACTTACAGAACTAAAGAATCATGAATTCCAAGTATCGTCGATATGGCTCAACAAGAGTCGAACAGTCAATCTAAAAATAACAAAATCCTTATGTTAGGAACTAATATAACTTATAATTAATTTAAAATTAAATTCCCCTCCCATACTCTATTATAACCTTAGGTTTTCGTGTTTAACCCATATCAAAAAATTTTTAAAGTTCCGAATCAATCAAATAAATCACATCTCATGTACTAAAGTCTTGAACTAACTCATAAAACATAAAACCGGTCCGGTCTAATTATCTTTTAAACCAACCATGAAAGTACTATACCGGTCTTGAACTGGTCACTAAAAAATTGAACTGACCATGAATCTGTCATAACATCACTGAACCGGACCTTAAACCCACTGAAGTAGCTATGAAATCCATTGAACCGGTCTTAATTCCACTGAACTAGCTATGAAACCTACTGAACCGGCCTTAATTCTACTGAACCGATCATGAAATCCATTGAACCAACCTTAAAACCTATCGAACTAGCCTTAAACCCACTGAATCGGCCATAAAACCCTATAAATTAGACTTAAATCCACTGAATGGGCCATGACACACACTGAACCGACCATAAAACCCATTGAACCGACCTTTAATCCATTAAATCAGTCCTGAAATATAATAAATCAACCATAAAATCTCATGAGCTAGACTTAAATCCACTGAACTGGCCTTAAATCTACTGAATCGACCAGGAAACACATTGTACTAGCCACTATAAACCTTAATCCATTATTTTTCTCACTAAACCGACCGATTTTACTTGAACCGACAGTTAACTAGTTAGCTTATTTATTAATTATCTTATTATGCCCTGAATCGGAGATGAATTGGTTATTAACCCCTTGAACCTGCCAGTCTACTAATTTCTGGTTTTATAATTTTTTTTTATTTTTTACTGTTTTGATTCACATCCCAAATTTGAATCTTGCACACACTTGGAACTCGAAACCCAGATTGCTTAGATCCAACCCACTTGGCCCATTGGCCGTGGCCCAGCAATTAGGGCCTAACCCAACTTGGCCCACAGCCCAACTAAGACTATGCCCAAACCTTGATTCCAACCTAAACCCAACCCGAAACCCAGTCGAGTTTCATCTTCTCGACCCAAATTCTGCTGAAACACATCAACTGAAAAATTTGAAATTTACCTCAAATTTTGGCAAATTGATCCCTTTGGCTTGCTCAGAATGATCAACTGAATGTCACCAAAGGATTAATTCAACTTTTGATCAGCTTAAATTGAAGAATTTAAGCTTGGAAGGCTCAATAATGGTGGATGGGTTGTTGACTCCAAAACGATGAAATTGAACAGCTTAAAAGCCAGTTTTCTGCAAATTAGATAAGAGCTTTTGCTCGTCTTAGTCAGTTGCACAAGTGTATATAATAATTTTACAAGAAAACGTTTAATTTAATTGAAATTTTAATGGTAATCAATTGCGGAAACTGAATGTTTCGATGATTTCTTGAAAAATTTTATGATTTTTCAATTGGCTCCTTGAACTATTGCTTTCATGCGATCTAGTCCCTTGCTACTGTTGATATATTTTGTTCAGATCCCTCAAACTTTTATTTCATTCAATTTTGACCCTTAATTTTTATTGAGCTCCCCAATTTCTCGATTCGTTCAATTTGACCATTAATTATAAATTTATTTAATAACCCCAAAATTTGGGGTTTTACAAAAAATATTGTAGAAGGTTTTAGATTAAATTTAGAAAATTTTAACCTTCTAAAACTTCTAAATATTATAATAGAATTTTATATGAATTCATCATTAATTGTTCATTCAAATAAATCATTGAAAATGGTAAATAATTATATAAAAAATTCTATAGTTATTTACATATTTTGCGAATATGTAATTATCTTGAATATATTAAGAATTTATTTATTTTTGAATCGACTGCAAGGGACAAATAAAGATTTTATTCTTTCTTCAACAATTTTAATCTCTAATGAAATTTCAATAAAATTCGAATTAAGATGAGGTTCTAATTATCTGTTAAAAAAAACGAATAATTAACTTGAAAGTAAAGTTGAGTAAACAATGGGACATGGACTGCTTTTTTTCCAGAGCTTTCCATAATAATTAACCTAGGAGAACTTGGTTATTTGAATGAAATGCATGCAAGGCAGGCGGGCGGGCTTCGACCCAATTGAAAGATAAATAAATAAAATGGGCCAAGCCCAATACTTGACCCGAATTGTGTGAAATGGGGGCCCGAGTAGCTGCAAGCCCAAACACAACCTTTCGTTTGTTTCCATCCGTGAAACCCCTAACATTCAACCGCAAGGTTTTCGCTGAATTAGGGGTTTAGCCTGGGCGCACCACCGGAGGGAGAGCGAGAAGATGTGGAGGTCAATGCTAGCTAGCAGAGCTAGAGCTTGTCTCAGCATTCGTTCAGGTACTCCACTGTTTCAATCCATTCAAAATCATACCCCGCAGTTAACATCCTATCGACCTCAGTCCTTCGGATGTTCATTCCCCCTCTGCCAAAACCCTAGTTTTTTTTCTCACGATTCAGCTGATAGTGTTCGCATTGATGATGTGGCTGGATCTTGCATTGACTCCCCAATTTCTCAAATTAATAATGAAGCCATTGAGGCTTTGGATGGAAACCAGTCTCCTTCAGGTACATCACAACTTGATGATGAACCTTCTTCAGAATTCGCTTCTGAGGGGACTTCCATTGATGCCTCAATGATGGAGGGTTTTCCCTCCGGTGATGATAACTATCTTGAAGAAGACCAAATGCGTCAGGTCGACTTTGAGCAGTTACAGAGTGTTTTGTCTCTGCTTCAGAGTAGTACTCCCGCAGATGTGTCTCTGGAACCGAGCCTTGACGACATGGATCTTACTTTAAATGAAGAGTTTGTGGTAAGGGTTCTTGAAACACCACTTGTTCCTGGTGACAATTTAATTGGCTTTTTCAGATGGGCCTCAAATAAGCAGGATTTTTCTGCAACAACGCGGAGTGTGGAGGCTCTTGCTAGGGCAGTTTCTAGTGGTCTCAAGATTAAAGAAGCATACGCATTTTGGAATTTGATCCAGGAGATTGGACAGGAGAATGGTATTCTGAACACGGCGATTCTCAATGAGTTGATATCTTTATTATCCAAGTTGGGTAAAGGTAAAGCTGCATTTGAAGTTTTTAACAAGTTCGAGGAATTCGGATGCGTGGCGGATTCTGAAACCTATTATTTTACGATTGAAGCCCTCTGTAGGCGTTCAATCTTTGACTGGGCATGGTCTGTTTGTGAGAAGATGATTGATAGTGGAAAATTGCCTGGCAGGGAACAAGTTGGGAAGGTTATATCTTATTTGTGCAAAGGTGGCAAGGCTAAGGATTCTTATTTGGTTTATTTGTCTGCAAAGGAGAAAGGACAATACCCACCTCGATCTTCTGTTAATTATTTAATTAGCTCCCTAAGTCGAAATGAAAATGTTCATGTAGCTTTGGAGATGTTGAAAGACTTCTCTGAAGAAGACAAAAAGTATGCAATTAATCCATTTTCTTCTGTTATTCGCGGGTTGTGTAGAATCAGAGATGTTCAAGGAGCAAAGAGTTTGCTGTATAAGATGGTAGATGCAGGTCCACCTCCTGGAAATGCTGTCTTCAATTTTGTCATCAACAGTCTCTCCAAGGCTGGAGACTTGGATGAGGCTAGGCAACTTATGAAGCTGATGGAGATTAGGGGTCTGAAACCAGATGTATACACTTACAGCGTCATTATCAGTGGCTATGTTAAGGGGGGAGACATGCAAGAAGCTTGCAAAGTTCTGGATGAAGCCAAAAGTAAGCACTCTAAGTTGAGTCCTGTTACTTATCACACACTTATTCGTGGATATTGCAAGCTTGAAGAATTTGACAAGGCACTGAAGTTATTGGGTGAGATGAGGGAGCATGGGGTTGATCCCAATGCTGACGAGTACAATAAGCTTATCCAATCTCTTTGCCTGAAGGCTGTAGATTGGAAAACCGCGGAGAAATTGCATAGGGAGATGGAAGAAAATGGCTTGCATCTTAATGGATAACAAAGGCTCTTATAAGGGCGGTTAAGGAGATGGAACAAGCAGAAGCTGGGACTGGAGAAGTAACAGTTGGAGCATAATTGATTATTAGCTCATCAAGGTGAAGAAACTATGAAAAATCAAATAGAAGTTCTCATAAAAGCGGTTAATGATATGACAGAAGCATGAGATTGGAGTGCAGAATAACAGTTGGAGCAAGTTTCTTAATAGGCAACCTGTGAACGTGATGTGAAAGCTTAAAACTCCACCGTCTGGGCTGCTGTTTCTTTTACCTCCTCCTTTCACTTCTTGTTCTTCTTTATATTTAATCATTTTTTTTGTCTTTTTGCTATTATTGTTCATGAGGTAGATGAAAAAGGAATACATTGTAGGTACTATCTAAAACCCTGCGTTGTACTCGCATCCAATGTCGTCAAGAAGAAAAAGGACAAATTGGTATTTGAACCTCCTCTGTTGTTTTTCTGGTTCTTGAGTACTGAGTGTTTTAAACACTAGTGGAATGAGAATGAGCCTAGGGGGTTTGGTCTTGCCGGCAATTTAATTGTACATCCAACCTTGTCTTTTACCCATGGGAGTAGCACGAAAAGGCAACAACCTAACAATAGTGGGATGACTTGGTGGATCTTAGTTACCATGCCGGTGCAGCAGCCTGTCTAAGGACTTTACAACATGATTTTAGAGGTGTAATTGTATTTCTCTGTTGCTTTCGATTGTTATGTTGTCCCAGTGAAATCTGTGGGAGTTGGACTTGGACATAATCTTCCGTTACTTTTAGGGGGAATGCATTCGCTGCACATATTTAGATTTACTGTCAAATTTTTATTAGATGACTTGGATTTTCTCGTTAAAACTGTTTCTTGAATGATAGAATTTACTACTTTGTCACTGTATATATAGAAAGCAACGAGTATTTGCTATGTAATAATATTTTATTCTAATGTTTCTGCAACAACCACCTAATCAAAAGTCATCAAATAGTTATATTGAAAATGTATTATCTATTTCTTGTCTCTCACCTCTCTCAAATTTCTGTCCTCGTGCAGCTATGGCGATATAGAGGCAAACTCCCTTCTTCCCTTGCTCTCCTCGTTATGTTGTCAGTGGAAGTGTTTCTTAGAGTGTTTGGATGAGGGGCTGTGGTGGCTGTGGACGACCCTATTCCTCTCTCCTTCACTATAACTCCGTGTTCCCTTTATTTGGCCATGCAATAACTACAAGAAATCAACTATAGGTGAATTACAACCGTCGAGAAACTTGAGTTATCGCCTTCACCACGCACTCTGGAATTTGAACTCTTCAGTGGTGTAGTTTGCCCAAAGATCATCACTCCCAATCATGGAAACTGCCACAGAATAATAATAGTGAAAATGCTTTTACTGACAATTAAAGATTTAAAAGGTCTACTTCCAAATCGATTCATCAAGCCATGGCAAAACCCAGATTACCATGTGCCATGTTTAGGGTTAGTACTTTGATTTGGAATCAAATTTTTAAAAAATTTATTTACTTGATTCACTATTCAAGTAGCATAACTAGAATTATTAGCTCTAAAATTTTAAATTTTAGAATCAATTTTAATAGGTGCAACTTTATTTTATTAATTACTAGCATCACCCAACAACTTGCCAGCCAACGATCATGTGCTACTGCTAATGTCATCTAGCCTACTAGCCATCATTACCGGCTCCGCCTAGTGGTGGTGTGCTGGTCTAGCTGGCCATCGACTACCACCTCAAAAGTGGCTTGCAGGCTTGATACTGGAAGTCGTTGACAAGAGTCACTGGTGATTGATGTCCGCACCAGTAGTAACCGGCTGGTAACAAAATGCCGAAAAGTGGCTTGTTAGCAAACCTATTACTTGTATCAAATCGGAAATTCAAATAATTTTTATAAAACAAGTATTACAGTCCAAACAATTTTTTTTAAATATCATATAATTCAAAAAATTTAATTTAAAATATGATTATAAAATTTAACTCACAAACAACTTCTCATTGTCAACATTCAAACGAGAAGAGGTCCAAAAACATTAATCCACGTACACAAAGTGAAAGAGAGAACAAAATTATTTTAGAAAAACACATTGGCTTGTGCAACAGCAATGGGAGAGAAGGAAAAATAGAGAATATACTAAATTGATGAACAGAATTTTGTTAATCAAAGAGGCTGCTATTTTTGGCAGGAAGGGATAGGATGTCTGATAATCCTCCTGGCCAATTTCTAGCTCTGGTTCTGGCAGATAGAAGTTTTTGTGTGGCTGCAGGCCAGCCTGTGATGAACTATATGTATAATTGCTAGCATTTAATCCCTCACTCGAAAATGCTTTAATAATAATCTCTTAAGAATTGCACAAAGAAGTTATTTATGAACCACATCTTCGAAATTAGTTTGAGTAATTAGTAAAATCACAACCAAAACCCTTTTTCAACTAGATTCTCGAAAATATTCAAAACACTAATTTTGTGAAAGTGTAAATAAAATTGTGCTCGAAACTTATTTCCGAATTTTATCTTCTAAAATTCTGACCATTAATTTTTGTGAGATCTGCACCAAAAACTCATTTTTGAACCATGTTCTTTAAAATATTCTAAAAAGTGCGAAGCTTGACTAAAATTTTTGAGGGGCAAACTATATATGTCTAAGATTTTTTTTTAAAAAAAAAAACAAATGTGTGTGTGTGTGAGAGAGAGAGAAAGAGATTCAAATAATTTATTAATACAAAAATATCTATTTAAAATGATGCTCTTCATCCTTTTAGAAACTGAAGTTATCAATAATTTCTTCTTAGCCATTTCTTTTTATATGAACCACCATATTGTCTGCAAAAAAATTTTCTATTCATTTGCACAATCTAGTCTTGATTATTTTCATTATTGAAAAAGATCATTCTTTTGTGGCCATCCAAACTAGAAGAGTAAAAGTGATGTGAATTAACTGATCAATCAAGTAAAATGTGTTTAACTTTCTTGTTTTATCCAAGACTTGACATTAGGAGTATCAAAAATGAAATGTAAATATTGAACTTGAAATCTTGTACCGATATTATTTTGCTTACTAAAATTCATATGACAGAATTTGTTCACAATAATGCATATATTATTAATGTCATGGCCCAAAAATTTGAATTTGTAACTAGCACTAGAATCAAAATGTCTCTTGTTATACTTTTACAATGAAATTTAATTCAATATTTAGAAATCAAGTATATCATGTAAAATTAAAATTTATAATAAATATGAAAAACAGTAAATAATTATAAATGCACATTATTACTTATATAACATGTTAGAATCAAACGGTTTGATCTTTAATAGTACAAGCTTAACGAAGAACTTTTGAGGAATCTAAAACTACAAAGTAATAACATTTCAAAATTAGAATTTTGAAATGTTTAAGAGTTTAATTTATTCTAGAAATTCTTAGTCAAACCCGTTTGGTTGAGATAATCCAAATCCAAAACTAGGTTTAGATCTCAAAGTCTAAAATCCAAAGCCAGATTTAATATTTATATATTTATTTATATACTTTTCTTAAAGAACAATTCAGTTTCATATTTGAATCCCAAAATTCAAAATCCAAATCCAATGACTCAATCTAAATCTAGAAACTCAAATTTAACTCATTAGTTCCAAAATTAGAATGCTAATAAAAGTCCAATTTCAATATATTATATTGTTGTTGTTGCTGTTATTCTTGTTATTATTATTATTACTTTTTTTTAATGGTCCAAGTCCCTATTTCAAATTCAATCCAAATCTATTGATTCAGATCCACTATTTAAATCTATATACAAAATTCAAATCTAAAACCAAATTCAGATCCCGAGATTCAAATCCAAAACCTAATTCACATCCAGATTCAAAATATAAGTCTTTGCACAAAATGTGATCCAAAACTCAAATCTAAATCTAGATTCATATTTATTACTCAATCATTTGGATTCAATATCACAATCCCATGACAAATCTAAAACCCATATTCTTAATAATAATTCTAGTTCCATTAGATTTGGACCCATAATCCCAAAACCATCTTAAAACCCTTAAGCCCAACTTAGAATCATCATCTAAATCAAGATCTAAATTTATATCTAATATGGGGTCTATAACACAGTCCAATACCCAACTCATTTTTACATAATTATAATTGAATATAAAATCCAAACCCAAACCTGATTTGTACCTAATTAACTGAGTTGTCTTCCTACTTCCTTTGTCGAGTAAATCCTGCACTAAGGCAAGCTTTCAAGTTTTTAACGATGGCTTCCAATACTCAAGAAAGACAAGATAAATACTTTAATTTCGTCAATTGAACAAAAACAAAATTAGAAATGATGGTGATACTTCCAATGGTGACGGAGAAGGTGAATAAAAATTGGTAACTATGTCTTGACAATATCTCCCAAAATTAGAGGCCACTAGGTTAAATTAAGCAAAAAATCCCATCTTAGTAGCTTATATTGATGTGATTGTGTGTTTAATTTGAGATCAAATTGTGTAAATCTGGAGAATTTAATAGGAGTACAATTAGGGTTTCAATTAAGGAAATAGAGATAATGATCAAATCTTGATTATTGTGTGCATAATTTGAGATCAAACCGTGTAAATTTAGAGGATTTGATAGAATTATAATTAAAGTTTTGAATGAGGAAACATGAATGATAATCAAATCCAAATTTTGGAATTTCTAATTCGGTCCCTCAATTTCTAATTACATGGAATTTAGTCTTTGATTATTTCTAATTCATTCCATTTGGATTTATAAAGTTTAAATTAAATCAATTGAGTTCTCTAATCTTTTAATTAAATCCCTGAATTTTCTGTTCCTATTAACTAAGTCCTTAAATTATCAAAATTTTACAATTGACCCCTAAATTGGGTTATTACAATTAATGTGAAAGTTTTATAATCATTATTAGGATTTAAAGTAGAGCTTTAAGTAAAGTTTGGTTGTTTACTTAGTGAACCGATTAATATTTTTCCACTTTAACAGCTATTCAATTCCTAGCTGGTAAAAATGCGTATCATACTCAAATAATACTTCACCGTACTTAATTTAAAAAATAAATCACCGTTCTTATCTTTTTATAACAGAATCGGTAAAATACATTTCTTTTATGATACATGCGTACATATACGAATGACACTCAAATATTAATTTTTTGTATGTAATTATATTTTATTTTTATAAGAATTTGGTAAAATTATTGTAGAGATCTTCTGTCAATATTAAAAAAATGATGTATTTCAAATTTTATTAGTCATGTAACTTTATAATACATAGAAGAAATTGAACAATTTTTAAAGTTATACAAAAAAATAAATTATTACAAAAAATATTTGACAATCTTATGTTTATGAATACAAATACAATAGCAATTGAGAAATCTTTTAATTTGGAAAAATAAGATATGAAATCTATTGACTTGAACAATTTTAGTAAATTTTTATATTATTTTGTTTATGAATTTCACGAAAATATTTATCGACAAGATTTGATATTTGAAAATTAGGAAATTACTATTAATATTATTGAAAAATAATCTCAGTTGACTTAACGTTTCATTTTGAAAGTATTTGATATACAATTATTATACTGAATTGTTGAAATTTTTGGAATTGTTGTATTATTATTGATAATTGATATTTTTTAATCAAGATTTGATGTTTAAATTTTGATATACTTATTTAATTTAAAATTAATTGGTATATTAGTTGTTTAAAACTTCATTCAATTGTCTTTTAATTATTAATGACTTATATCATAAAACAATATAAAAATATATATTAACGTAATTTAGTTAGAAATCATTATATATTTTGAAGAAAATGTAATTTTTATGTTAAAAATGCATTTATACAAGACTAAATAAACAAATGAAATAATGTATTTTTTATTTCGTATTTTTAAAATTATCCGTAATATATTTATTGTCACACCCCAAACCCCGAGCTCGTGACCAGCGCTAGGGTCCCTGACCTTAATAAGCTTCAACACACCAGTCAAAATCCGAAAATACATATCATACATCAAGTGTAACAATACAACAACTAAACCACCCGGGGTCCGATCTAAGAGTACAAGGAAGTTACTCTAGAATACAATAAAGAACAGATACAAAAGAAGTGCCTGTACATCTATCAAATCCTCCAACAGTCACTCCAAAAACTGGCACGCTACTCGAGATGAGGACAACAACCCAAATCTGAAAAGTTTAAAACTATAAATTACGAAACTCAGTGAGTACAGATAATACCTAATCTATGCATGTTGGGATATGTGTCACGCCACAAGTACAAAACTATACATACACATATATACAGTGAGTAGTAATCAAAACACATATGTGAGGCATCAGCAGAACCAGTCATCACAACATACGTATGTGGGAGTACAATAATCACTGAGACTTCAACCTTGATCGGAGGAATTCTCCATCTCACAATTAGGCTCAACACAATCACAAATCATGCTGCCGATCGGAGGAATCCTCTCATGACCATAGCATCACGCCCACTAAGGCCACATAATCACGCTCCCAGTCGAAAGGCATCCTCCATCTCATGACTGAAGCCACATGCCCACCAAGGGCAACACGCTCCTCTAAGCAAAACAGTCTCAATGCATCACAATCACATCACGGGCCAAGGTACTCTCTACACGCTACGGTAGCACACCGTTCGTTGGTGGAGGCCCTAGCCACACAACTCATCTCATCGCCGGGCCAAGGCATTCCTCGCACGCTACGGCCCACCGTCCATCGGCTGAGCCTGCCTTCCCACCATCTCCCGATCAGAGGAATCCTCCGTCTCACGATCGGGCTCAACTTAATCACATGTCACGCTCCCAGTTGGACGAATCCTCCATCTCACAACTAGAGCAGCACAGTCGCACGATACCAACTCACATACAAGTCAAAAATAAGTAAACATATGCATATACAGTTTATATCTCAAAAATCAGTAGCACATGCCAACATAACTCACTGACAGTTCATAAAACACATAAATACATATCCCAAGTATAACATATAATCAAAATACAGTTTTCAAACCATATAATCATCATGTCAGAAAATCACAGTATGAAAACATAAATATAGAAAGGGTATCATCACTCACCGTACAGGAGCCGAACCGTAAAGAACTCCCAATTACCCTCACTTGACTCGCTGACCTGAATGTGCCTCCACCAGTGTATCTGCAACCAAAATCACACAAAACCATCACCAATGCCAAAATCGGCACAAGAAGCAGGCTCGATAGCCGAAATCGGTATAAAATCTCATCCCGACACCTTGGCACGCATCCCAATGCACCCACTACCCATCACTGAGATCCACGCAACTCACAACTCTCAATATTTTAGCTCGACAACCCTCAACAATAACAAAACCAGTCTAAAAAATCCTCAAACCATAGTGAACTGGCCTCCAAAACCCCTGAACATACCTAAACTAGTCTAAAACTACCTCCAACTCAACTCAATTGGCCACAAAACCCTCAAAATCGGAATCAAAAGGCCTAAAAACCCTCAAAACCAGTCTGAACCAGCCAAAAAGGCTTGAACCAACCAAAAACCCTAGCCCTATGTACTGGTACACGAACCGAGCCCCGTTCACCTTGAACCAGACACAAAAAATCACCAAACTACACAGTTATCTAGGTTTCATCATGCTGAACCAGGAACCGACTCAATCTCCCTAAGAACCGGCCTAAAAGCCAGTGAACTGGTCACCCGAAGGGCACTACACTAAACCAGCCGGTTTACCTTGAACTAGCCACCCAAAATTTCCTGAACCCACTTAGTTTGATAGATCATTTCTCCCCGAATCTAGAATTGGTCCAACTTTTCAAAACCAAGCCCATTTGAACACTGAACCGATCGATCAAACCCTCGGTCAACCCTGGCCTTTTCACCCTTCAAAACCCTAATCCCATTATTTAATCATTAATTCTGGTTTATTTAATCCTTGTTATCCCCAAACAGCTCCTATCCTAGCTGGCCTATCCTCGGGATAGCATATCCTTATTGACCCTTGGGTTGGCTCACTGGTCAACCCAATTGATTCACACAGTGGGTTGAGTCAACCCGCAAGTTGACTCAGCCCAAGCCGGCATAGTGGGCCAGCCCGCAGGCTGTAGCCCAGCCTAGTTGGATCCAGGCCTAAGCAGGCCCCACCCTAAGAGACGAGACCCGGACCCCTTCCGGGTTCTATCTCCCTCGCCCGGTAACCCAGTTTCAAATTCGGGTGCCTGAAAACCCGTTGCCGGCCAAAAATCCAAAGAAAACATCAAGAAAACCGGCTTACCTCGATCCAATGGCAGCCGAAAATGAAGTCCCAAGCCAGGCAATCCTCAACCAGGTGTTTAATTGGATTAAAATTCAATCGAAACTCAGATTCCTTCCTCGAATCCCGTCACAAGCCACGGATGAACAAACGGCCGAAAAAACACCAAATTCTTTAGCTCTCTCACTCCGAAATTGAAAATTGATGGAGGGGTTTCGTGCCTCCCTGCTCGGCGTACCTAAATACACATAAAACACACAAAGATTCAACACCAATTGAGCACGGCATGGGGATTTACAGTCCAGTTTACCGTTCATGACAGATTTTTCGTCTAATTGCAATTTAGTCCCTTAGTTTTGTTTCCTCACAAATAAGTCCTTGGCAAATTTTCAATTAAGCCCCTCAAACATTTAATTCCTGCAATTTGGTCCTCAACCATAATTAATTCGAAAATCGGGTCATTACACTTATATTCTTTATAAAACGTAGTTCAAACGAATCCGTAATTTTTAGAATGTATATTATATTTGCATGTAATAAGTTTTGTAATTTTTCTATCTCGTATTTTACTAACTAAATAGAATGATTTATAAATCAAACTTCAATTATAACTAAACTTATAATGATTTATAAATTATAACTTCAATTTTAACATTTATTTTACAAATTGATTATTTAGAATTTTATTAATAAAAGATTATATATGTGTGTATATGTATTGTAAGAATAATATATAACCTTGAGAAGATTAAAAAATAGAAATATTGTTACTTGAAATGTGTAGAACAACACTACCTTTAAGATGAAATTTGTCCCGCTATTTGTTGCAGAGTTATGGCAAATCGCTTCTATGAATTATTCAAATATTTGAGTATAATTAGTCAGCAATTTTAATAATTCTATTTTCAAGAATTGTTTAGAATGATATTGGATAAGATAGAAAAGAGAAGGATAATCTTCTTATTATTTTTCATTGATCTGCCCATGTATTTATATTAAAATTCTTATTTTAGTCTTAAATTATTTTTTTGAAGTATAAAATAAAAAATATATAATAATTTTACAATTCAAATTTGAATTCTTGTTTCAGATATCAGATTTTATTTGAATTTGGATTTATTAATACTAAATACATATCTTATAAAATTTTAAGTCGAATTTGAATATAACTCTATCAGATTCAAATCTAAATTTACCATCATCCGATTCGAATCAACATATTGAAAATTTTATAATTATTCATAATCCACCGCACATACACATTTAATACCAAATAGCAACTTAATTGTTGGATCAGAAAAATGCTAAACAATGAGTGTTTAAATTTCCTAAAGGACACAAATTAATGGATGACGTCTTGTAAATGTTTCAAATTATATCATATCTTGCTAAATTCTGTTGTCATTTTGAATTTTTAGGGAATAAAATAAATATCTAAAAAAATTCCCGCAGAAGTATCTGTAACTTTAATATGTTCGTTTGTGATAAAACGAAAAAAGATAAGACACGAATACCTAAGAACCTATTTTGGGCTTTGGGTCCGGGCCTAAAATAAATAACTGAAAAAGCAAACAAACAAACCCAGTACTCTTCTAAACTCGAAGAAGCACCTTCAATTCTGGGCTTTGAGTCCATGCCACTATTTCAATACAAGGCCCAATCCAAACCCGCAAAGGCGAAAAATAAATAAATTACAAATAAATAACGCACAAACTTATCCTTCACGGCAGAACGACTCTGTACTCCGTCATCGACGGCCAGTCGAAGTCTGAAATGATATTTTTGAATTGATTAATCTATATAATTTTGTAGAAGTCAGTCATGCTCCCAGAGGGACAGCGGGCGGAGCTGAACGAAGCGGTTGAAATGAAAGCCGAAACAGGACCGAAATGAAAATATACAAAACTTAAATGGAAGAGATTAGAGTGATCATATCTGAACTGAAATGAAAGAAGCAAAGGGAAAATTACCAAGACTGGCATTTTAGTAATTATAATGACATTCAAGGTTGAAATATAAAATATTTTTATTGAAAGTGGAAAAGAAAAAAATTATCTAATTAAAGATATTTTATATTCTTAAAATACCCTTATCATTATACAAATATATATTTATAAGTACACAAATACATTAATATAATGTTTCATAAGCCTTTTAAGAATTTAAAATGTCTTTTCAAATCTCAACAATAATATTTTATGTTTTCACCGATAATGTTATTAAAATTATTAAATCATTCAACTTGGTAATTTTCTCTATTTATTAATACATACACAAAAATATATATGTATTTATGTGAATTGGCAGAGATGAGAAAGACCTGAATTGAAATGAACGCGGCAAGAAGATAACAGCCTCGCAACTGGCCGACGGGCAACAACAAAGACAAAGGGTGGCAGCGCTTTTACAGAAGAAGAAAAATCATAGAAACCAACCGGCTGATGACGAAGGTTCTGATTGCGGGCAGTGACGCTCCAATGGAAGAAGAAGATAGCAGCAAAAGTACAAGAATTTATGCCCTAGAATTGAAATTGGCTCCACTTCTGGAAGGAGAGGTTGGTTGCGTCTTGGGCATCAACGAACAGGGTTTGAGACATTATTTATCTGAAATGTAAGTTTCAATTTTACTTTTTGACCACTAAAAACTTATTTATTATTACAAACAGTCTTTCAATATTATTTTTATTTTAATTGAAATTCTCAGCTAGTTCTTGTAACTTTAAATTTATTTTAATTTTATCTGTAAATTTTTAATTCATTCGTCCAAATTCTCTAATTAGTCAAAAATTTTAAAAAAAATTGAGGGGCTGTGATTTAACTTTGCCCACTTTAGAATGTTGATATTAAAATTCCACTTTTGAAGAACAAAACTCAAGAAAAACAGAAAAGTTAATCTCCATAATAACTAAAGGGTACTTGTAAATGTTTTAAATGGGTAGATAAGACGAAAGAGTAAACTGATCATGAGAAAAACCATTCTCTGTGACGTGATTAATCTCCAATGTAGTGGAAATAGGAAACTTGAAATAATCTCTAATTTAGTAAATAGACCGAAAATATAAATTATAATTAGTGACAGAAAATTATGCTATCCATCTTCAGACTTACCATTCTTGTCCTCGTTATGATATCACACAATTGATTGCAGACAAAATCACCAAGGCTAACTAGCTCGGATGCATGGACAGCCTCTTAAAGCAAGAAGTCCACACATTCCAGTGTTTTATGCAAAAGCTTCTAGGTCATCCCATCAACAAACTTTTTTGTCAGGATGCCATCTTTCTGTCAACCTTCTTCTTCAGTAACAATAACATCTTGAGAACTGAGTCCCAACTATGACCGAAGAAAATTACAGGGATGGGAGAGTAGCTAGGAAGAGTTCGCAAGAGAAGAAGAAGAAGAAGAAGAAGAAGAAGAAGAAGAAGAAAGGAAAGTCATATAGGAGGAATTTCACATGGAACGGAAAAGAGGAAGAGAGAAAAAGGAAAGAAGGTAGAGAATAGAGATAGAAAAAATGTTAGCTGGTTGCAAATGCAAGTTTCTTTCCTTTATGTATTTAAATTTAAATACAACGACAAAACTTGCTGATGCATTTAGGAGTGATCAGTACATGTTATTTGAGAAGCACCAAAACTAGACCTGACTGCAGTTTAATGCCAAGAAAATGCATACTGCATGTTTATTAACAATGAGGAAGGTTCTCACATGATTCACTAGAAAAGTGTCTATTACATGAGAATTTTTCTTACAAATATTTTTGCTTGTAATTCTTGCGGATTTTGCTACGGAATATTTAAAACCTAAAGTTTGAGGAATTTTTTTCTGCAAATAAAAATTTTGAAGGAAAATTTGCTGCAAGAAATATATCCCATGGAATTTCTATAGAAAATTTTGCCACCAAATGGAGGAAAATTTTTTAATTTTAATGTTCACATGGGACCTGTGAATTTTAATGGGGATTTTGTATCCCTATGAAATTTTGCATCAAAATCTACAAGTAATATTTTTTAAGAATTTCCTGTGAATATTACTTGTGAATTTATCTCCAAATTTTTTTCTTAGAGAATTATTTGTGAAATTGGCTACCTGGGAATTTACTTGAGGATTTTTTCATGAGAATTTTTCCTATAGATATTTTTCACATGTAATTCCTATGAATTTTGCTACAAATCATCTAAGATATAGTGTTCGAGGAATTTTTTTCTACAAACAAAAAATTTGAAGGAAAATCTGCAAGAAATTTGCTTTAAGATATATATCCCAAGGAATTTTTGTAGAAAATCTTCCTGCCTAATAAGAATTTTTTTGTAGAAAATCTTGTATAAAAAGCAAGCTTGAGGAGGCGAAGCCATCATGAAAATTATATTTTAAAGCTATTTGAGATTTTTGGTTGGTTTGAAGAATTTAAGGTAATTGTATATTTACATATGATATATATGATATTTTTTTATGTTTGATAAATGTGCATAGGTTGTTTTAATTGATATTTTGAATGTGACATTTCTAACTTATTTGGCATGTATTTATCACTATTAATAAAAATAATCGCAGAAAAAATTCAGGTGGTTGCCTTGCCATAATCACATGATTCGACAAAATTTTGAAAAGAAGGCAACATCTAAAATGAGTCAACTCTTTCAAGATCTTCGAAAGAACTTGGACAGCAGGCCAGATTGGATAGGAGATACTATATGGAGAGATTTGAAGAATTATTGGCAGTCCCTTGAATTTGAAAATAAGTTAATACAAAATAAGAAGAATCAAGATTCTTGTTAAGGTGCCTTCCTCCACACTGGTGGATCCATACCTCGTCGTATCCATTGAAAGAGAAATGTATTAGTGTTTTTTTCTCTATTTTTTTAATTCTAACTTTTCAGCGAAATGACATAATTAATTTCTTACTGCATAATATACTTTATTGATAGAATTATATTTATCTTGGTAACATTTTCTGTTTTTAATCAATTACAGAAGAAGGCTCAAAATGGGATAGATCCTTCACTACAAGATTTTTACTTTCGCACTCATCGAAGAAAGAAGGATCAAAGTTGGGTGGGTGAAAAAGCTAAACATGCTTACATAAGTTTCCACAGTAAATACATAAAATTTTCCAAAGTAAGCAAATTGTGGTGGTGGATACATATATATTTCTATGTAGAAATCTTTTATTATCTACTAATTAAGTATTGGAGTAATTTTTATTTACTATCCATATCTCTTAAAAATATTGATTGTAACTTGTTGAACGCTGTGTATCTATGTTCTTTTGTAAATATATGAAATAGCTGCATTGGGCACTCATTGCTAGTGTAATGATATAGAGTTAGAATAAGATTTGAATCTTCATAGCCCTATCTATGGTAAATCAAGCACACCAATAGTTTCTCTCTTCCATAAACTCACATAAATATGCAATTTATATGTAAATCTTGGGGTTCGCCCTGTTGAGATGGCCTTTGTTGGAGTGAATTTATGATAGTTGATGGTTCTCAGGATTTTGAAACTTTCTCAATTTGTATACTTTCTTGGTAAATTTACTGGCAATTATAAGAAGTCCCCTTTGTGCTGCTCTTCTTGAATTTGCATTCATTAAATTTATTTGTTGAAACTAGAGTAGTGGAAGTTGTATGAAGATCATGTTCACTATTTGCTAATTTTACAAAATTGATGGTTGTACTTCTTGATTTGATTTTGCTCAATGCACTAAGCTCAGTTCCATTTCTGTCTAATCGTATCGGACAGTGCCTACTTATAAATAAGACAGTGACTGTGTTCCCTTCAAACCTGTGGTACTCAAGATGTTCTTAAGTTGTATTAGAACTACATAAGCAGAAGTAAAAGTTTTGGGTTGTGAACTGTCAAAAATTTTACGAATGAATTCTTACTCTTAGACACAATCTTCTTAACTTTCAATAATAGGCTGATTATTTTTATTTGTTTTGATTTATGTGTGGGTGTATTTTTATGCATATTACATTTCTTTTTTTGTCTTATTTTTTTCTTTTCCTTTAAGTAATGTTGATTATATAATTTTTATGTAGGAAATTTTTAAAAATAAGAAGAATGAGTTGGCTACTCAACACGCATCTATTGAGGGTGGGGAGACTGATGATAGAAGTGACCAAACAAATGTTATTCCTTGTGATTTAGATATATGGTTTGATGCAAATAGAAGAAACAAGAAGGGTAAAATATTTGGACTTGGTTCTATTGGTAGGAGTTTAAAACAGACGTCTTCTATATAATCTTTAGCACAATATATTTTATCCAATGATTATGCTAAGATAAGGATTCAAGTTCACACATTGAATGTTTCGCTATAAAGAGAGTAACAAGAAAAAGAGGAAATCAAAAATCATAATGAGAGATTAGCAAATGAGCTAGCTGAGACAAATAAAAAATTTGCATCCTTAATGCAACATCTAGGATTTCAAGTAGGATCATCTCATGCATCACTTCCTTCTCAATTAGATCATAATGATTTTGTTGATGATGAGACTGACGATTATGGAGCAATTGATTGCTAGCCATTATTTAGGAATTTTATGTTATTTTTATTGGTGAATTATTGTTGTTACTTATATTATAAACTTTAATTAGTTTGATGTATGTGACAATATTTTTATATTTAATTTTAATTTTCTTTAGTTGTTAAAGGCTTTTCTTTATACTATTACAATGTTAAAAGTTATTTCTAGAACAATTTAATAGCATAAACACGTAAATCATGATTACAGGTAAAAAATTTTGTGATAATTTTTTTTGGCAGAATGTGGTAGAATCCATCAAATAATAAAGAATGTTAAAAGACTTTCATGCAAAATTTCCTATGGATAATATTTTTTAAAAAATTTTATATGAAAATTACTGTGGAATTTTTTACAAATATAGGTTTTTGCGGATTTTCTTGCAAATATTTTTGTGGATTTTTTTGCAAAAATATCTAATGCCAATTTTCTTTCAGACTTTCTTTGGGAATTTTTTTGTTATAATATTTCTTACAGATTTTCCTTCAAACTTTTTTTAGGAATTTATTTACGAATCATTTTTTGCAGATTTTCTTTTGAACTTTTACTAGAATTGTTTTTTTGTAAAATAGTTCCAGCGGATTTTCCTTCCAACTTTTCTTAAGGATTTTCCTGCGAATCCTTTCTTGTGGATTTTCCTACAAGCTTTTCTTGAGGATTTTCTTACGAATTTATCTTTGAACATTTTCTGGGAATTTTGCTGCGAATCATTTGATGCAGATTTTCTTGTGGAAGTCTCTTGTAGATTTTCTTTCCAATTGTTTTTGCGGATTTTAATCAAAATTTACCTACCAATTTTGCTTGGAAAAAATTCTGTAGGAAACATTCTTGTAACTTTTACTACACATAAATCTGTAGGAAAATTCCTTTATTTCACCATTGCTTTGAAAAAAATTCATACATATATTTTTCATTACTTGCGGATTTTGTTTGCCGAAGATTTCCCGCATATATGAAAAATCCATAGAAAAAATTACCCACGAGCTGATTACCTGCGGATTTTTTTAATATAAAAAATTCACAAGAAATTGTATTTTCTAGGATTTTTGACGAAAATTCACAAGAAAAGTCGCATGAAGTAAGTACTTTTCTTGTAATTTCTTTCCAACTCAAACATCTTTCCACTTCAACTTCAAAAGATTCAGAGCCTGAGAACAACGCCTGTAACAATTCAAACTGATTTTGGCCTTTGTTTTATATAATTTTGAGTAATTGGTTGCATTTTAAAATTTATTTAGAAGGAATTTGAGAGATTTAAGGTTAAGGGAAGTATATATGAAATTTTGAAAATAAGTTAAGTTTTTGTGAAAAAAAAATGGAAATTTACTGCAGCGTTACTATAACAACACTATAGCGCACTACACACTAGTTTTTGGGTGCTTTAGCGCCCCCAAGCGCTATACTGAGATAGTTATTGGAATTTGTGCACCGTAGCGCGTTAGACCGCACTAGGTCATGATTCTTAGTGTTTTTCTTAAAAAATTAATATTTTTAACCCTTCCAAGTACCCTAAACTCTCTTGAACTCCTTAAAACTATAAAACAAAGATTTGGGAGATATCCTAAGGTACCCAAAATTCATTCAAAAATTTATAAGGCTTTAAAATGAGAATAATTTTAAAGAGGGGCAAAATTGTCTTTAGAGGATAAGAGACCCATTTATTTAAAGCCATGGGCTGCCTTCTACAGCCTTCCAAAGCAATTTTCGCAGGTTTTAGAGAGAGAAACATAAGGAAAGAGGAAAACAAAGGAAAGGAAGAAAAGATATGTAAAATGGCTAGATCTCAAACCCTTTGAATTTTCTTCAATATTTTCACATGTTTAGCTTCTCCTCTCCATTCTACAGCTTTTAGTCGGTTTAAAATCTTTGTTTGGAGTTGATTTGCGTGCTGTAAAGAGGGGGAGCAAATAAACCTAACCCATAGAAAGAAAATGCATGATTTATATTACTTTTGCTTAAAATACCTATAAATCTTACTTCTACTTCCTATTTTCTAGCTTTAAATCAGTCTAGATCTTTCATTTGATGGTGTTTATATGTTGTAGAGAAGGAAGGTGAGTTTAACTTACTCATAAGAAATATTGCATAATTTTGATAGATTTAACTAGAATAATTTTAGATTTTACTATGTTTTGGTGAATCTATGTTAATAGTAGATCTTGTGGATATTAATCTTGCCTTTATGGTTGGAAATAGAGAATGAGAGTAAAGGGGGATGATGTAAAAGTAGAGAGAAAAGTAAAGGCATGTTTGGCTCGAACCCAAAGGTTGAGAGAGAAATAAGGACATATTTGGTTGAACCTAAAAGTTAAAAGAGATAGAGAGAATAAAAGCTTGTATTCATGTAATTTAGGGCATAAACATGTTTTTGCACTCTGCGTATAGGATGTCATTCTTACACATGTATATATCCTATCTATAAGAGAAAAAAACCGAGAAAAGCCAGACCATGAACTCATAACTTCAAAACTATGTTCCTATGATTCTTGCTCAGGTGAGTGACATCTCTCTAATCTTAGTTATTTTTTTCAAATATGTTTTATAACCAATTATTGCTTATTTCAAAACCACATGTATGTTGATATTCAAAATGGGAAATAGTCTAGTTATATTCTAAGTTCTAATGTATATATGTGAATTTCATGATCTTTTATGAGTTTATAATATTTTGGTATTTCGACACCCAAACTATAATGTCAGACAGCCATATAGGATGGGTGACAGTTCTACTTACATGATATGATACTTATACGACTATTTACCCTAGAGAATGGGACTAAAGGCCGTAGACTGTGTCAGTTTAATCGAGGATTTGCGAGAACCCTCGAAGCGGACTACACAGTGTAGTAGCGCCTGACATGTTTGTGTTTTATCGTAGTAAGGGCCCAGATTTTGTATTATGCTTTCATTGCCCTCAAACGCACCATTTTCGGTTGTGCACATCCGAATAAACCACGCACATGAATATGCATTATGATGATGTTCTATACTCTTTATGACTTTTAATAATTCTCTATGATACCTTTATGATCTATGTTTATACCCTTTCATGTACTATGACTTGGCACCCTGACAAAACTTAGTTTTTACATTTCTGATTATTGTTATACATCTTGTTATGGAACTCCTTTAGATTGAATCCATGATTGCAATAGTAACGAAACTTGACTATTTCCATTAGGATTAGTTATATGTCATTCACTAGAGCGTTAGTCTCACCTCACTATTTTTCTTCCCTTTACAAATTCTGAGATGATTAGTTAGGACTTTGGTGCTTGGATTATATATATTTTTGTTCACTTCTTAGCACCAGGTTAGACCAGGCTGCAAGGATTATTTTGGTTGTATTTGTAGACTTGGGTTGTTTATGTTAAGAGAGTACTTTATTTTTGGTACAACTATAAATAGGTTTATAATGTTTTGAGAATTTATTAAATGATTTACAGTTAGTTAAGTGCTATGTGATGATTTTTCAACATGACATGTTTGTTAGATGATTCTTGGTTAATTATTGGAAATGTTAATACATGATGGATTATGTATAAGTCATGTGTTGGATGAGATAATGCAAGTTATATATGTATATGGTGAGATTGTTTATATAAGCAGATACTCAGACACAGGGCCCCTAAGGCCAACTCAGAGGGGTTATAGTAGCCGGCATACTGCCGGATTTTACCTAACGGTGTGTTGGTTATTACCCTGCTGTCACGCCTCTTAAGGTTAGAGAGAATGGGGTGGGGTATTAGAGCACAGGAAAAGTGATATGATTAATATTAGAGAGTGTTAGATTTTGGGTAAGAATTAGTGAAATATAGATATATGCTATGCATAAGTAGTTGCAATTTTAACACGAATATGTGTAAACCTTGTACAACCTTTATGGAGTCAGAACGAGTTGTGGTGAATAGATTAGAGACTAGAGAACTAGTCAACCTCTTAGGTAAGCATTCAGTGTCAAATCTATTCCACATGAAAAGTTAGGAACACCACATTCTATATAACAAATTGCATGGTACCCAAGAGATAATCCAATTTTTGCTCTTTAGTTCCAAAGATTGACGAATATGTTAGTTAAACTATAAGAAAATAAAGCATAAGACAAGAGATCTTTAGAGTTATACAATTTAATAGTATTATTGATCTGGTATAAAATTGGAAGATAAAAAACAAAAGGGGGATAATTTATATTTATTTTTGTATATGATTAACTGCTAAGGCAAGGTTTAAGGCATTAAAAGTTATATGTTTCAAAGTCGATGAAGAATTGAAAGCTTAAGTTGTTGCACGTTAAGAGAAGTTTTACTCAATAGATTGCAGTGTAAATAAATGACTCAGAGATGATGTCCTAGCATGGTTAGCACATAAGAGTTTTAGTTACAAATTTAGTATTTTTAGAGAAGTTAGAGAGACTTAAGAAATATTGGTAGATAGTCAAGAGTTTAAGGTGTACAAACTTGCCACATGAATAATAGAGATAGTAGAGTGATATTTTAAGTGTGACTTAAAAACATGTGTTTTATGTGATAACTAGATAAATTTGAGTTTGGAGGATTTTAAGGATAATTAGCATTTTTGAAGCATGGCTACTAGTAGTTCAAAATTTATTTTGAAAGATTCTTCAAATAATCCACAAAAAAAAGAAAAAAAATTGATTAAAACTATTTAAGGTGAATTTCAAGTAAATAGTTGAAAGTTTATTAGAAATCAAATGGATTGGTGGTTCACTTATTTGAGTTGAGACTATTTAGAAAAACATGTAAATTAAAGATTTTGCAAAACATTGATAATAAGTTATTGGGGAAGTTGATCGATATGATAATTAGAAGTGAGTATTAGGAGATGGTTTAAGGAGTCATATTCTAAGGAAAGTTGGAAGGTTGAGCAAATGTGATTATTAAATTCTAGTGACAATAATTAAAGATAATTGAAAATGGTGGATTGATGAAATCAAATTAAAGAAAAACAAATTAACTTGAAAGTTGATGGATTTTGAGTATTCTTTTAAACGTTAACATTTACTATAGATATAATAAAATGGTATTGAGAGATAAGATTATAAAATCTACTATAATTGGTGTATGAATTTAAGTATAGATCTAGTATTATGTTAGAAAGCTTGAACTAGTTATCACAAAATGTATAAGAGATTATTTTGAATTCATATCCCTTCAAAATAGAATACATGTAACCAAGCTTTATTGAGAAGTTAGTAAATGAATGGGAACTTAAATTTTAGAAATTATTATATGCAATTAAAAGTAGTATAAATGGGAATAGTTGTAAAAGGATAGTCGAATTTTTCTTGAGAGTAGCAAGTACATGTACATTATCCACTAAGGTTGAATGGTATAATTATTATTTTTGGTTTTAAATTTTATTTTTGAACTTTGAATTTTAAATGAATTGATAGCAATTTATCCATGACTAAGTTTTACTAGAAGAATTAAGTTAATACAGGAGAACTTTAGCTTTCTGAGTTTTATTTGATAGAATTATAGGTTAAAAGAAAAGAGAAACTTAGAGTAAGTCTGATGGATGGATAAGTTTTCATGGGTATGTAAGTATGAGCTTGTTATAAATAATCGTTAAGTTTTATCAGATTAATGACAATGAGATAAGTAAACAAATTTAATGTGGGAAGATGTTACGTGTTAGTTTAATTGAGTGATTGCAAGACAATTGAATGAGATGTCTTAAGGTATAATTATAAATTTAAAAGATTTTCTTACTCTCTTTATGGATATAAGATTCTCCTTATAGTTAAAAATTTTAAGATTTTGCAATATGGTGTTACGTTTAAACAAATTAAAATATGGAGAATTTAACTCTAAAAGAGTCAAGGTCATTATTATAGTCATTGTTCTGAGTGATGTTGTCTATGGGATGTCACATAAGTGACAAGTTATGTATATCTGACGTTATAAGCATGATTTTGATGGTTGTAATCTAAATGGTAGAAAGAAGACAGACATATTATATTAGTTTTAGTGACTTAATATAGATCAATGAAGTGAAAGAAGCATAAAGTCAGTTATAGCATGAATATAGAGTAAGTTTAATTAAGTACTTTACATTTAGGAGATCCTGACTAATGTATGCGTATTAATTAGATAAGGACAGGTGAACTCCTATGATGATGAGTAAGGTATAATTTTTAATGAGTTGAGATCAAAAGAGTTGAGAGCCATCTTAAGTCCTTTAGAATCCAGTAACTCTAATCAAGATAATATATAACAAGGAAATTGAAAAGATCTTTGGAGATATTTTAAAGTCATTTATTTCAAGGTTATGTGACATATACTCAATATAGTCAATTAAGAGCTTTACTAAAAGTGGACTGGTCTAACATTTGAACCAATGATGTTGTGAATCTCTGCCGTATATAAAGATTAAAGATTTTGATGATAACCGTTTGATGTCTTAATGAACCATTGCTGAAATTTATTGTAAGCTACCTAAAAGTAAGTCACAGATAATAATTCTATAGAAAAGCATAAATTGAAGAATTGAGAAGTCGATTAAGATAAAAACTTTTAGTCATTGGATGCTTTACAAGATTTGAGATGATCGGATGATAAATTATAAGTTAGTGATTATAATATAAAGAGTGAAAGTTAAAGAAAAATTCTATTTTACAAAGGAACTAAAGTCTATGATTTGGGAATTATTATGGTTATTTTAGGACTTAAGTCCAAACCTATACAGGTTCAAGGTATTTTTAAATGAACTAGTTATAAATTATTGACGGTAATGAATAATTGATTTTGGTATAATTGATAAACTATTTTATCTAAACCAGAAAAAGGGCGCTCTTAAAGTAGATTTTCTCATAAAAATAAAGGAGATGGAGGAATATTGACTTTATAGAGAGAAATCAATAGATATATTATATATGGTGAAGTATGAGTTCACTAGGTACTCTAACCCTCAAGTACGAATGTTCTTAAACAAGTAAGGGAAGCTCTAGCATTCCTATTGGCTAGTTTTACCAAAAGATAAAGTTAGTGTGTTGTTGCTACTCATAAACACTTTTGGTGTTCAGAAACCCCTTGTTTAACCACTTAATAGTTGAGTTCCTTAGTTTACAATTTTGAACTTAATGCCTAGTTAAGCAAGTATACAAAGAAAGTGCCTTTGATAGCTTTAGCACTGACAAACTATGAATTAATATTGAGGACCCATGCGTGAAGCCACAGATTCTGTAGAGTTATCAAATAGATGATTTTTAGTTATCAGAGTTGATTTAAATTCATAAATAAAGAATGAAAATAGTTTTACGGACAATTAAACTAAATTGAAGGAAGATTAATGGTGTTGAAAAATCAATTCAAGCTTTGAATAAAGAGGAGATAACTTAAGAAAAGAATGATGAAATGAGAATTAGATACTCATACATATTCTACACGAGTAATTGAATTTCGATGACAAAATTCTTTTAAGGATGGTAGAATTATAACAACTTAAACCGATTTTGGTTTTTGTTTTATATAATTTTGAGTAATTGGTTGAGTTTTAAAATTTATTTAAAAAGAATTTGAGGGGTTTAAGGTTAAGGGAAGCATATATGAAAGTTTGAAAACAAGTTAAGTTTTTGTTAAAAATAAAAAAAATAAAATAAATTATTGTAGCGTTACTGTAGCAGCGTACCGGAACGCTCTATAGCTCGTTGCACACTGGTTTTTTGGTGCTGTAGCGCGCCCAAGCACTATAGTGTGATGGTTATTGGAATTGGTGTACTATAGCACGCTAGACCGCGCCGGGTCACGATTTTTAGCGTTTTTCTTAAAAATTTAGGATTTTTAACTCCTCCAAGGACCCCTAAACTCTCTTGAACTCCTAAAAATTATAAAATAAAAATTTAGGAGATATTCTAGGATGCCCAAAATTTATCCAAAAATTCATAAGGATTTAAAATGAGGATAATTTTAAAGAGAGGCAAAATTGTCTTTAAAGGTTAAGAGACCTATTTATTTAAAACCATGAGTTGCCTTCTACAGCCTTCCAAAGCAATTTTCGCAAGTTTTAGAGAGAGAAACAGAAGGGAAGAGGAAAACAAAGGAAAGGGAGAAAAGATATGTAAAATGGCTATATCTCAAACCCCATTTGGATTTTTTTTCAATATTTTTACATGTTTAGCTTCTCCTCTGCATTCTACAGCTTGTAGTCAATTTAAAATCTTTGTTTGGAGTTAATTTGCGTGCTGTAGAGAGGGAGAGCGAATGAACCTAACCCATAGGAAGAAAATGCATGATTTATGTTAGTTCTGCTTAAAATACCTATAAATCTTACTTCTACTCCCTATTTTGTAGCTTTAAATTGGTTTAGATTTTTCAATTGATGGTGTTTATATGTTGTAGAAAGTGGAATGTGGGGTTAACTAGCCTTGTCCACAATTCAGGTTTGAACCATGAACCAGCCCGTCCCGGACCGGGAAAAAACAAGACCAGACTGGACCGGCAATATCTGGTCCGATTCGGTTCTGAACCGTGAAGGTTCACGGTTTGGTTAACATTCACATTTTTTTTGAACCGAAACCGAAACCGAACCAGAACCGTGAAGGAACCGGTGAATTGGAACCGAAAATGAACCATGAACTGGAACCAGTAATGAATCATGAACCGTGAACCGTGAACCGAAATCGTAAAATATTTAGCATTTTAAAATTTTAATTTTTATTATTTAAATTTTTTATTTTTTCATTTTAAGTTAAAATGAAATACATTGTACATAGGGATGTGCAAAATCAAACCAATTAACCAAACTAATTTTTTAAATTTGGTTTGGTTTTTTAAAATTTAGTTTGGTTTGGATTAAAAAAATAATTCAAAATTATAGTTTGGTTTGGTTTAAAAACCAAACTAAACCATTCTAAACCAAAAACTAAAATTTTAAAAATATTTTTGTTTCATAAAAAAATACACACACATGTACATATATTTATATGAACATATATGTGTGTGTACACAAACACAAATACATACATACATACTTATATATACACACACATGTATAAATTTTATCCATTCATATAAATATAAATATATATACATGTACATATATTTATATTATATATAAATATATAGAAATATATACACACACATGTAAATATATATATGTATGTATGTATGTACGTATCCATACATAAATAGGTAAATATATGTATTTACGTATTTATGCATACACACACACAAACACGTACATATTCTATATTTTTATGAATATATATATATATGTTTATATATATACATATACACAAATATATATATTATGTATATATATGTAATAACCCAGATTTGTGACTAGGGGTATATGTGATTAAATTAAGAGTATTGGGGGAGAGATTGAAACTTTGGGACTAAAGTGAAGAGAACAAAATTTGGGGGACAGAAAAAAAAAAAAAGGGAATTTTTCTGGCCGAGAACCAGCCGAATAACCCAAAACAAAATTTGCTCCAATATGAGCCTTACAACACACAAATTCTTTTGAAATTGGTACAAAAAGGCAAAACGAGTCTGGCTAATCAAGAAATTTAGAGAATTTCAGAAAGAAAAGGGAGAATTTGAGCAGGAAGGGGCCGCGGGTTTCGCCGGAGTCTTGACGGAAAATCTTGAGGTTTTGTTGATTTCTGCTCTGATTAAAGGTCTTCGTGTGGTTCGTCGGGCTCGGAAGAGGGGTTCTTGGCCTTCGATCGGTTCAGGTAAGCTTGAATTTGGGTTTTTCTTCAAGTTTTGGGCATCCGGGTCTATTACAAACCTGGATGCAGCTTCCGAGTGAAGAAAACAGACCCGGATGGCATCCAGGTCCGTCTGAGTCAAATCGAGTGGGCCGGCTCGGTTCACCGAGCCGACTCAGCCCGGGCTGGATGTGGGCTAGACTGGGCCGGGTTGGGCCTAGTCCCGGTTGGGCTCGGGCTGGGAGAGGCCCGAGCATGTTGGGCCGGCCCGAGTAAGGGCCAAGCCGAGTCAACCCGCTGAGTCGACTCGGCTCAGTGAGTGAGAGTTATGGGTCAACTCAACCGAGTTGACCCAGGATAGAAATTGGGAATAAGTTATCCCGGAATGATAGGAGATCAGGGATAAGGCCAGATTGGGGATAGCAGGGGATAGCATAATCCAAGATTGGAGGATTAGGGTTTTGGAGTTGACTGAACTGGCCAGAACTGGTTCAAGGTTTGACCGGCCGGTTTAGTGGTCAAATGGACTCGGATTTGAAAAGTTGGACCGGTTCTGGATTCAGGAAGAAAATACCTATCAAACCAAGTGGGTTCGGGAAATTTTGGATGACCGTTCGAGGTGAACCGGCCGGTTTAGTGCAATTCCTTTGGGTGGCCGGTTCACCGATTTTTGGGCTGGTTCTTGGAGAAGTTGGACCGGTTCCTGGTTTAACATGATGAAACCTAGTTGACCATGGAATTTGGTGATGTTTGGAGGTCTGGTTTAAGGTGAACCGCCTCAGTTTGCGTGCTGATGTCCCGGATTAGGGTTTTTGGTCCAATTCGGCCTAACCTTAGAGGTTTTTGGCCAGGTTAATATGGTTCCAAGGGTTTTTGGGCATTTTGAATCCATTTTTGAGGGTTTTGTGGCCAATCGAGTTGAGTTCGAGGTAGTTGTGGGATCGAGTTAGGCCGGTTCGGGAGTTTCAGAGATTAGTTCACTATGGGTTGGGGGTTGTGGAGGTTGGTCCTTTACAGTTAAGGGTTGTTGAACCGAAGTATGAGTATTAGTGAGTCGCGCAGGTTTGGTGATGGGTAGTGGTGCCTCGGGAAACGTGTCAGGTGCGGGGATGGGATTTAAATCCTGTCTTGGGCTGTCAAGTCCGTCGGGTACTAACGATGGAATTGGTAATGGTTTTATGTGGCTTGATGTCAGATTCGCCTGTGGATGAGTATCCGGATCGTAGAGTTGATTGATGTGACCTGAGGCTTTTGTTAGACTCGGCTTACGGTGAGTGATGATACCCTCTCTATACATGTGTTTCATACTTGTTTCCTAGCATGGTGTCTGCATGGAATTGCAAGACGGTGTTTGATATATGAATCTTGGAATATGTGCTATGTGTTTTGTGAACTGTTAGTGGATTAAATTGGTATGTACCTGGTTTAACTTGCGTGTGATGATGGTATTGTGTGATGTGATGTGGGGACGCCAGGAACTCGGCTAGAGTACGGATCCGTAGAGTCTAGTGGTGAGTGGCCTAGGTTGTGTGTGATTTGGCGATACTAGAAACTCGGCTGGAGTACGGTGGTCCGTAGCGTCCAGTGGTGAGTGGCCTGGGTCGTGTGTGATTTGGCGATACCAGGAACTCGGCTGGAGTACAGTGGTCCGTAGCGTCCAGTGGTGAGTGGCCTGGGTCGTGTGTGATTTGGCGATGCCAGGAACTCGGCTGGAGTACGGTGGTCCGTAACATCCAGTGGTAAGTGGCCTGGGTCGTGTGTGATTTGGCGATACGAGGAACTCGGCTGGAATACGGTGATCCGTAGCATCTAGTGGTGAGTGGACCTGGGTCCAGTGTTGTGATGTGATTTGATGTGTTGTAATGTGATGTGATGTGATGTGATGCGTGATTAGTGATATCTCTCAGAGTATGATTGATGTGTTATTAATTGTTGTATATGTCAGTATGGTTTAAATTGTGACATGAGGCATATTCTGACATGTATAAGGGTAGGTATCATCCGTACTCACTGAGTTTCGTGACTCACTTATTATAAACTTTCCAAATATAGGTTACAGTTCTCGAGTTACGTGCCAGGATTGAGATGGACGTCTGGCACTCCAGTTATTGTACGGGCGAGTTCTTTATTATTCGTTTTGTACTCTAGAGCTTCCTTTATTCCTCAGGCAGGATCCTGGCTTGTAAATGAAATTTTGAAATGTAAATAAATGCTTTGATCAGTTGTAGTGTTTGTTTGTGAAGATAAGGCTGACTAGGGTTGGAGACCCTAGTGCCGGTCAGGGTCTGGGTTGGGGCCCTGACAATATATATACAAATATATATACATATACATACGCATAGTGAAATTTTAAGTTTAGTTTGGTTTGATTTATAATTAAATTAGATTGATTGGTTTCTAAAGTATTAAAACCAAAAAACCAAAAAATCAAACCTAATTATCAAAAACCAAACCAATATTATGGTTTATATATACTCATATATATGTGTACGTATGCACACATACATATATATTTTTATATTTATATGAGTATACACACACACACACACATGAATATATACACATGTATGTATGTATGTATATACAAATATACATACACACACACATACATATACATGCATATATATACATATTTGATAATAAAAAATTAAATAAGTAATTTATTTTAAAGTATTAAAACAAAAAAATCAAAAAACCAAACCAAATTATCAAAAATCAAACCAAAATTGTGGTTTGCACACCCTAATTGTATGTAATAAAAGGTTAGAAGAGTCATGAATTCCATCTATTAGTCAATAAATTAAAGTAGCTAATTTATATATATACAAAAGAAAAAGTTATTTTCCAATATTTAATAATTTAAATAAATTAGAAAATAGATTATTTAAAAATTTTCAAATGATTTATAAGTTAATAAATAATTTTTTTTGGTAAAATCAAATTGAAACCGAACTGAACCGCAAATAAACCAAAATCGAACCAAATTGGGAGCCAAACCGTTAACAAACTGTGAACGAGCTGGGAATCGAACAGTGAATTGAACTGTGAATTGAACCGTGAACAAACTGGGAAATGAACCGTTAATGAACTGGGAACAAATCGGAACTAAAACCATGAACGAACCAGCCCAGAACCGTGAACTGGCCCGGCCCGAAACCGTGAACCTGCCCGGCTCGGAATCGGAACCAAAATCATGACGAACCATAATCGTGAACCGGCCCAGAACTAGCATGAACCGTAACTGGAACCGACCGGCCTTCAAGGTTCCGGTTCCGGTTCATATTTTGTTGGGACCGAAACCAGCGGTCCGGTTCCGGTCTGGGCCGGTTCAAGGCCCATTAACAGGGCTAGGTTTAACCTTACCCATAAGAAATATTGTATGATTTTGGCGGATTTAACTAAAATAATTTTAGATTTTGCTATGTTTGGGTGAATCTATGTTAATGGTAGATCTTGTGAATGTTAATCTTGTCTTTATGGTTGGAAATAGAGAAAGAGAGTAAAGGGGGATGATGTTTAAAGTAGAGAGAAAAGTAAAGGCATGTTTGGCTTGAATCCAAAGGTGGAGAGAGAATAAGAGATTGTATTCATGTAATCTAGGATATAGGCATGTTTTTGCACTCTGTGTGTAGGATGTTATTCTTACACATGTATGTATCCCATCTATAGAGGAAGAAAACCGATCTAAGTCAGACCATGAACCCATAACTTCAAGGCTATGTTTTTAAGCTTCTTACTCAGGTGAGTGGCATCTCTCTAATCTTAGTTATTTTTTTCAGATATGTTTTATAACCAATTAGTGCTTATTTTCAAAACCACATATATGCTGATATTCAAAATGAGAAACACTTTAGTTATATTCTGAGTTCTAATGTATATATGTGAATTTTATGATCTTTTATGAGTTTATGATATTTTGGTGTTTCTGCACCTAGACTATGATGTCGGGCAGCCACGTGGGGCAGGTGGCAATTCTACTTGCATGATATGATACTTATATGACTATTTGCCATAGAAAAGGGGACTAGAGGTCGTAGACTGTGTCAGTTTATCCGAGGGATTTGTGGCAACTCTTGGAGCAGACTACATAGAGTAGTAACACCCGACATATTTGTGTTTTACTCTAGTGAGCTCAGGTTTTGTATTATGTTTTCACTGCCCTTAGATGCACCATTTTCGGTTGTACACATCCGACCACACCACGCACATGAATATGCACTATGATAGTATTCTATACTCTTTATGACTTTTAATAATTCTCTATGATGCCTTTATGATCTATGCTCATGCTCTCTCATGTACTATGACTTGGCATCATGACAAAACTTAGTTTCTACATTTCTGATTATTGTTATACATCTTGTTATGGAATTCCTTGAGATTGAATCCATGATTGTAATAGTAACAAAACCTGACTATTTCCATTAGAATTAGTTGTATGCCACTCACTAGGATGTTAGTCTCACCTCACTATTTTTCTTCCCCCCTGCAGATTCTGAGATGATTAGTTAGGATTTTGGTGCTTAAATTGTATATGTTTTTGTTCACTTTTTAGCACCAGGTTGGATCAAGCTGCAAAGATTGTTTTGATTGTATTTTGTAGACTTGGGTTATTTATGTTAGGAGACTACTTCATTTTTGGTACAACTATAAAGAAGTTTATAATATTTTGAGAATTTATTGGATGATTTACAGTTAGTTAAGTGCTATGTGATGATTTTGAGCATGACATGTTTGTTAGATGATTCTTGGTTGATTACTAGAAATGTTGATACATGATGGATTATGTATAAGTCATGTATTAGATGAGATAATGCAAGTTATATATGTATATGGTGAGATTATTATATAAGCAAGTATTCAGACATATGGCCTTTAAGGCCAACTCAAAGGGGTTACAGTAGCCAGCATACTGCCGGATTTTACCTAGTGGTGTGTTGGTTATTACCCCGTTGTCACGCCTCTTAAGGTTAGAGAGAATGATGTGTGACAACACCTGAGGAGGGCAAGATACGAGAGACAACAGGTCGAACCATTGAAGTCGTGGAAGGCCGAGAGACTAGGATAGGCAAAATTATAAAAGGCGAGACGCAGAGAGGCTAAGAGACTGAGAGCGAACTTGCGACTTGCGAGAGGGAGGCCTAGAGATGAGAGAAAGGTCAAACGGTCGAAGTCAATGAAGACTGAAAGAAGGAAAAGGGCAAAGTCGTAGATGCTAGAGCGCGAGATGCAGAGGGGCTTGAGACAAAGATCGACTACAAGAGCTTCTGCGCATACGGTAACAAGTTGGCCAGCTTATTGAGTTTGGGAATACAATTTGAGGCAATGCCCAAGCCAAACATCTCCATGTTCAACGAACACCCCTCTTCCCCCTCCCCCCTCTCTTGCTAATTTTTTTATTATAATTATTGTATAAATGAATATTGAAATAAAAAATGAATAATATTAAGAGATTGTTTTAAAATGATAATAAATTTTTAGATATCAAAACATAAAATACTTACATCAAAATAGTAACTGACACACTATATATTTACATTCTCTCTTAGGTGACCGATTATTTGTATTCAAAAATGTGCTGGTCAGTGATCAAAAATAGGGAAGGGAACGCTTTTGTGACTCATCAAAAACAAAGATGCTTCTCCACAGCTTTGCAGAAATAGAGAGGTTCTATTCCACACTTCTTTTCTACAATTATGCCCTTTTTCTCTCCCCTGCAATGCAGCCATTTTGTTCATCATTCATCGTTCTATATTTTCAAAATTTTTGTTTTCGAATCTTCGATTTATCGATAAATTTTTTTTCTAATTTGTTGTTAAAAAAATTGTCTATTCAACTATTTTACACTTTTTCAATTTGTCATTTGCACTATTTCTTCAATTTCTCTCTTAGTAAATCCATACGTTTGAAGATACTTGCCGCAACTCCTTCCATTCTTTTTTTTTTTTTTTTTTAAATCTCATCCTTGTTTTGAGGGCTGATTATTTATAGATTTTTTAAAAAAATTTTAGATTCTTTTACGGTATGGTAAAAAGTTTAATTTAGAATATTACTATTATTTCTTATAAAAAATTTAAAAATACTATTTTTTTGCATGAAAATAAAACATAGTTTATAATTATAATTTATTAACTTAATTTTTTTATGCACTTGACTTTTATATCCTTACCCACTAGAGCTGAATCCTAAATCCCTCGGTGATTGTAGGAGTATTTATATTACTTAATTTGGTTAGTTTATTTGTTAAAAATTGATTTAAAAAACAAACTATACCGGATTTGAATTATATAATTTAAACTATTATAATCAAATTCATCTTTGCTCTCTTAATAATTGTCATAATATGATTAAGACATGAAGAACGCGCACAAAACCAACGTAATCAAAGTATATATGTGGGGTCTCTCCATGGCCCATATTAATAAATTTTAGGGTTTCTTCAGGTACAAGTGTTCTCCCTCCATGCCTCAAACGGCGTGATTTCCTTAACAATGGCGTTGAAATGGGTGATGGGTATTTTCACAACTTGCCCCACAAATTTCTTGTCTAGGTGGAAGGGGAATTGGGGTTGGAAATTTTGGATCCCTTCACCTGAAACTAGAAATGGGTATATTGTTTTTATTCACGAAATCAATTTTTAAATTCAAAAAAAGTTTTTAAAAATAAATAAAATAGATCTTAACCATTTGCGAATAGTAAACAAAGCTAGTTAATTTCAAATTTAAATAGGCTCTCTGTTTCTAACATGAATTACTTATATTTACACTGTTACACTGTGAAGAACACTTTAGTACCTAAGAGGATTTTGGAATTTCAAAACCTTAGACACGTGGATAAATAAAATTTGTTCATGTGAAAAATAAAAATTTATAAAATAACATTTTTTTTAAAGAGAAATATACACATTATCCTAAATCTATTGAAAAATTTAAATAGATACATTTTGTATTTGAATCCCTCAAATATTTTAATTTTCAATTAAATCATTGATGACATATTTCTACCTTACCTACATGAACTAATTTTATTGGTCCACGTTTGCAAGGTTTTAAAATCTGAGAAATACCTAGGGTGGTGGTAGAATTTTCCTCAATCTAGTTAAACTCAAATCAATTTTATATTTGTATTTTCTATTTGTTTATTGTGTTGACAAAGTACTCAGACTATGACTTTGTCAAATCAATTTTATAAATTATTTTAAGAAAAATCATACAAGATCTGGCTAATTTAGTTTGTCAAGATTAAACTAAGATAACTGCAAAAAATTTTAAATAAATAACTATACCTGCCATTTTTGGAATCAAATGGTGACATCTATTTGGGGGGGGGGGGGGGGGAGGAAAATTCTGGTTCTCTCCGTTTCAAGTGTAAAATGAGAGAATCCAAAACTTTAATTAATTTGACTGTTCTTGATCTGATAATAATAAATAAATAAATAATCAAGTGAAATGAAGATAAATAAATACATAAATAATGTTGGAAGGAAGAAGTTGGTTTGCTAGTATGGATCAAGTATGAAAGAGAGACTCAATCATTGATTGCAGGTCGAAAGAGGTCCTACAAAGGGAGGACACCCAACTTAGGACCAAGCACTTTGGCTGAAAATTATGTGCATGGTGTGAAAGAGTACCTAATTCCTTGACAAGTTACTTGGCATTTTTTTAAGCATATTTGGACTATTTATTTTAAAACAAACATTTCAAATTTTTTATACCAAGGAAATAGAAATTTATGGTCAGGTCTTCTATAAATGATTCACAAGTGGGTGCTTAAAACTAATTCACCAAACGGCTTATTCTCATTTCCTTTATTCTATAACCCAAAAAACAGTTTGTTTTTCAGAAACAGAAAAAGAAACCAAAAACAGCTTTCAAAACAGCATTGTGCACGCTTCTCTCTTGATAGATTGAACTTTTTTATGCTTAGTTGCTCTGTTTATGTCAAATTTGATGTGGGTGGCAGTTTCCATCTGGAGGGTTCTTAGCCGTTTTCTGTTGTTTTGGTGTGGCTGCATGTTGATAGGATCGTTTACGTTAAACTAGTGCAGACATTCAAATGGAAACAATGACTATAAGTGCATAACAAAACCCTAACTTAGGAAAAATAATAACAATAATAATAATGGGACTCAGTTAAGCTGAAAACAATTTACTATATACTCAAGTGGATACAACCCTTTACTAACCTCTTTGGTTCAAAACACAAACCCTTCAACCCATAATAATTAAACAGATCAATAACCTTTCAATTAGAGTTTTAATTGATTAGGGATGGGTAATCGGCGGATTAGAGAAGCTGCCCAACAAGGAAGAAAACATGAAATTTTCAAAGTTCCTCGTCTTCTTGCACATTTCACTTCAGTCCCTGTATCCTTGAAGTATAGAACTACTGCAAGGGTTTTAAAGAAAATCTTTCAATCAGGTTATTGAAACTTTTTATTGATTTAATTTAGCCCCTGGGCCTTTCAGACAAGCCCTTCTTTATTGGCTTTACTCACTAGGGAGGGAAAAACCCAACAGATGTTGCAGATTGTCTCTTGGGTATTTGTAATTTGGGCCTTGGTTCTCATGCTCCGGTGTTGGGTATTCTGGTTTCACAGAAGAGATCCGTGTCACTAAGAGTTCAGAGGGTGGGTTGTCGGGATTATAGGTATCCCTGGTTTTCTTTCCTTCAAGGTGTTCTATGCTCTGTTGAGATGAGAAGCCTTTGATTCCTCTGCTTCGGAGGGTCTGAATAAAAGTCAGCTTTTGCTTTCATAGAACATAAAATAAAATTATATATATATATATATATATGTGTATTGAAAGAGAGAGAGAGAGAGAGAGAGAGAGAGTGGAGTTTTGTAGTGATTTTTGGAACAAAAGTAATGGGCCGTTCTCTTTTAAGTTTAAAAATATATATTTTTAAGTTAAGACATATTTTTAAAATATAATATCTTAGAATTACCTAAGATATTATTCTTTTATTATGTGTTTTTGAGATATTTCCTGAAATTGTGTTATTTTGTATATTGTTTTTGAAACAAATATTTATATAAAAAAGTAGAATATTATAGTTGAAATGAAGAAAAAATAAATTAAGAAACGTGTATAGGATTGAATTGATAAAATTAAAGAGTAAAAAATAGATAAAATATCAAGAATGATATACATACATACATACACACACACACACACACACATATATAAAATACAACACACTATATGTGTATATTATGTATGCATATATAATACATAATATATGCATATATACATATAAATATATATATATTATATGTATTAATATAATATAATATATGTAATATATTATATTACATATTTTAGTATATAATAAAATGTATAATATATATTATATATAATAAAATTTTTTATTTTATTTACAAGTGAAGTATCCTAATTTAGATATTAAGCATTCTTCAAAGGTTTTGCTCCATTTTAGAAGCGAACTACTTCAATTTTGAAACTTATGTTGTTCAAAAGGAATAATTTCCTAAGATCTTATCTTTAAAAATAAAAGTATATATTTCTAAAACCATAAAAAAATAAACGTAAGATGTTGAATATCAAAAATTTCTTTAAACCTTTGGAAAGCAACTCCTCGTGAACTTCAGTGCATTTATATTACTAGAAGCCACTTCAATTTCTAGTTTAATTCATGATCTAAACTTTAGGGTTAAATTTCATTTAAAAAAAAAAAAAAAAAGGAGATTCGTATAGTTCACATGAGGCGATAGTATTACATAAATGAGAGAACAAAAGGGACGTTAAATTCCCAGTTTCATCCCACATGACTGAACCCAGAAAACAGTAAGCAAAATGAAGTGTATGGCTGTCTTTGAACAGACCGGCCGGCCGTTTCAATCATGCAGACAGGCCCACCACCTATCAATACGAGTCATGAGACTTGATTGATGAAGTGACGAGGAAAATCTTGTGAAGATTTGGATTGATGCAAATAGCCATTATTTGGGATAGGAAACCTGTGCCTTCAACAATTGAAATCATCAAGACATAAAATATGATGGATCTAACTATCATAGGATTCTCTAAGAGTTTGGTAGCTTTTGTTTTTTAAACCCTTGAATTCATTTAATTGGTATGTCGTATGTTTATTTTTGTATTTGAATTGTAAATCATTATTTTATGTGAAAAGTGAACCAATTAATTAATTTTTATTTTATTTTCAATACCAAATTAAGCTGTCCATAACAAATGTTAAGATCCTCTAATATTTTTACATGTTTATTTTCATTTGTAATTAGGCAGTCTTTTTAATTAAATAAATTATTATATTTATACAAAATTTTAGTTTTACCAACGGGAAAATAATTTTCTTTAATTCTTTGAATGAGAAGTACAAAAGAAATCAAACATCTTTTCCATTTCTTTCCTTTTTTAATTAATTTTGAAAGGAACCCAATGCTTGATTTGCAGCGCACAAGCACTTTCTTGTCCAATCTTAAAATTGTTCTCGTGATTCAAATTTTATAAATTATAATTCAAGAATCTAATTTATATTATACCTGATAACGAGTTGGATTTGGATTAAATCAGATAAATTTAAATCTGAATCTGATTGTTCATTTATATATTTGAATCTAATTCGAAATTGTGTAAAATATATGTCTATTAATCACTATTCAAACTCGATAGATAATTTAATATTTAATAAGAAAATTCAATTTAATATAAAATAATTTTTTCACATTAAAATCTCTTAGCTATGTTCTATTAATTATATTAATTTTTATTTTTAAAAATTTTTTATTTAGTCACTACAAATTTGAATTTATTACATTATATATAATATTATTAATTTACTAAAAGCATTATTATAATCAAATTCAGATATTTAATAAATTAGATTTATTTAATTTTATATTTACTTCATTTATTTCAAATCACCAATATTTATAATTATATCTAATTTATCAAATATTTTAATTAAATTCAAATCTTAAAAATTATGCTGAATTCATATCGGGAATACAACCTAAACCCATTGACAACTCTTATTTAAATAATCCCTTGTTGCAACCCTTTATATAAAAAAGTGAAAATAAATTTTGTGCATTGATTTTTTCTTTTCTTTTTCTTTTTTTTTTTGTGGGGGTAGGGGGAGGAAATGACAGATAATATTACATAAATGGAAAGCATCCAATTCGGTGCTGACCAAACATGATAATAAGTTGTCAAAGGGAAACAACAGCAAGGTGACTTTATCTCCGCTAATTAAAAAGTATTCCCTTCTATTCTAAGAAAGGAGACATGAATGAGAAAGAAAGTATCCCATCTAAAAGCGTGCAATTTCTTGCATTCAAAAAGTTGTTTGTGCATTACACTCCCTCCTACCACCCTCTTCACGTAATTAGACCTTAACTTGATTTGTTTCTCTCTTCCTTTTCAAGTTTTTGCACTTCTTATGGACCCACTTTGCTAGTTGATGATTTGTTATAATACTCTCAGGCGCATGTTTGTTTTCGGGGCTGGATCTGGACTAATCTTTTGGTGTTTGACACTGATCTAAAGACAAGAGTATTAGTTGAAAAGACCCAGTCCCGTATCAAATAATTATTTTTTAAGGAACTAGTAGTCTCTCAAGTGGGGGGATTATGTTATCCCACCATTTAATTGGTGGGATTATTAATCCATCATGTAACAATTTGTGTTTCTTCCACTTGATATTGATTAAGAATACTTTAGTGCCCAAGTGCTCCCTTATCTTATGTATATCTCTTCCAATCACGCATGAAAATCAACACACTTACTCAAGTAATTTTCATCATATTTTAGTCCTTCTTTATCCCATCAATCACTATCGTCTCCAATAATCTCTTAAATTCTTTAATATAATTCTCAGTATTTTTAATTTTTTCATTTTCTTATCCGTGAAACATATGAGAACTCATGGACTTGTTTGACTGGGAAGACAAAAGGTGACTATTTTATCTCACCCATTTCATAATCTATGTTTCCCGAGTGAGAGAGTAGTCTACTAATCTTTTGTTTGTTTTGGTGAGAAATTGAGTATAAAAAATAAATAATACATGATATAAGGTCATATTCCACCTTCATTAATTTTATTAATTCCTCATATTTGAAATGAATCCCACGTTATTGTATTTTATATACTCTCCAATCAGTCATGTATATAATACCTTATATGAGGTTTATTTGTTCACTTTATTCAATCTTTCACTTCAAATAAAGGATAGTTAGTCTACTACTGTCTTGGAATAGTGGTTACTTAATCTGTTTATCTACATATGGGATTATGGAAGGAAGGGATCTATTATACTATCCCATCCCCTATCCATTTGTCCTCCAACCAAAAGAGGGATAGGTGGTATAATTATGAATTTACTTGTGGTAAAAATCTATCTACTCTCAGCACATCAAAAACAAAATTTTTTTAATGTATTAAATAAAAGGCTGCATTATGAGCTCTAAAAAATTGACTTTTTGGCAAAACTTTTGTAAATATTTCACACGTCTCTTCATGGGCAACAGATTGCAGTATTTTTGGTGTGTTTGTGTATATTTTGAAGATATATTTTACTTTTTTAAAGGATATTATTAACTTCTAAAAAAGAAAATAAATACAATTGTCATAATTTGGGAAGAACCAAAGCTTTGGTATAACAAAGGATAAGAGTCCTTCCCCTAGCCAGGGTCATTATGGTGCTAGAGAATTATATATGATGATGTCATAACAATATTTTTTTTGAAAATTATGTGGGTTATTTTATTTATATTTGCAATTTTTATATTATTGCTTGGAAAGCTGTTCGAAATTAGAGAATAATTTGGTTATGGAATCTTGTTCTTCTGATTATTTTGATGAAATTATAATAATATGAAACAATTTTCACCTTTTTATCCATTCCTTTATTCCATCTAATATTTTAATCATTATATTTGCTGATAGTAAAATTTTAAACTGATTGAAATGTGAAGAATTTTGAAATTAAATTTGGGGAAATTTTTTTTCAAAATAAATATTTATTATTATTATTTCAGAAAAAGATTTAAAAATTTGGACTATAACTAGCCCGTATTGCATTAAATGTATGCGTAGACATGCCTGATCTAAGAAGGGGTACAATGGGTGATACCTTTATACCAAAGAGGAAAGCCTAAAAGGTTTGGCATGTTAGGCAACAGTTTATTTGGTGACACTTCCATAGCACTTGTTTGAAAAAGTGTTGTTCAGGAAATAATTTTTTTTAAAATCCTAATCCAAGAACTTTTATTAACGTGTGTGGGTACTAGTTTTCTTTGTATGGATACAGCAAGCTACGACTTGCACCAATGAGGGGAAATTTATATTAATATTAATAAATTTTTTAAATTAAAATAGGTGATTCAAAAATTATTTATCAAAATATGTTTTTTACTATAATAGTTGGGAAATTGAAATATGAGAACCTGATTTCTAATAAGAAATTAAATCCTAAGTACTCGATTTCCAGAAAAAAAAAAAGAATCCTATAGACTTGATTTTTAAGTGACTTAACTTGGTTCTGCAAGTCTAGACTAGGCACAAGCAAGCAACCTCCTGGTGCTAGCTACAAGTGGAAGAGGAGAAGGAAGAGAGGAGGGAGGCCAATGGCACGAGCAAGGTGACGCCCTTGGGCGGATAAGCCACTGAGATCAGAGAACCCCTAAAGAAAACCCACGTCTAGCTCCGTGCCTTTGACTCCGCCGTTGTGGCCCACCCACACCTATGATGGATGGAGCACAGTGGCACATGAGACTATGTCAAATGTCACCCTGCTTGTACGTAAAATTAATCATATTCGAGATTATAGATTTGATTTTTGTTTACATTTGTGCAATTAGGGAAGAAGAGGGGGAAATTGGGTTTGGCCTTAGGGCCTCGAAGATTGGAGACGAGCAATGGTGATGGCTTTGTAGGCGTTGGCAACCTCAGGGTCTTAGTGGTTGTGGGTAGCGATGTCGCCCTTCTTTCTCCTTTTTCCTTTCCCTGCAATTGGCAGTTGCCTTACTTGTGGTTGGTCTACACTTGCACCCAAGTTACGCTACTTAGAAATCAAGTTCTCAATATCCCATTTCTCACTCCTACAATGAAGAATATATTTTAGTAAACAATTTTTCAATCACCTTTATTGGTAAAAAATTACACATATTAATATGAATTTCCACAAATCAAGTGACTTAGGAGAGTTTCATACTTTTTAAAATCATACGAAATTGTACATGAAATTCAGTTTTTTATAAAAAAAATTTAAGTTTTGGTATGAAATAATATTGTATCGAATATTTTGATATAATTTTAGTTTTATAAATTAAATAGTGACAAAAATATCATACCATAACCAAATATAATATATAATAATTGATTAAATTACTTATATTATATATAAAATAATTAAACCCTTAAGCATTAGCGACAATTTTAATAGTAAATTGGAGAATTTAAAAAGTTAGAGACTTATATGAAAAAATGCAAACATCAGGGGGCCAAAGCGTAAAAATAGAATATACCTTCAATAATTAGGACTGTAAGTCTCCTCACCTTTTAAGATATACTTATATCCTAGCCCTTACATTTGAGAAATTACACTAACATTCCTTGTCTATTTTGTGAACTAAAGGAGTTAATGGAAAGTACAAAATGGGTTGAAGGGAAAAGAGATGTGAATTAAAAGTGTCAATGTGAACTTCTAAATATTTCTTGAAACATTTTTGATAATCATTTTTTTACCCTTAGCCTTAATATTTTCCTTTCTTTTTGCTCAAGTTACAAGCTTAATAAAGTCCTCATTGATTTTCAAAGAATTATGTGGTTTTATCAATGTACTTGGCAAACTTTAGGATGTGATGTGAAGTCTCTTCTTGGTATCCTTTGGTGAAACAAAAATTTATTTTATTCTTTAAGCATTATTTCATTTATATTATATGCCAGATATTTGTCTTGAATTATACCTACTTTTCTATTCACATATACTTATCAAAGTGTATCCTATTTCAAAATGACATTTTAATTAAGAATAAAAAGTATGAGCATCGCACCCGATTGAAAATATTAGAACCTGATTTCTATTATAAGAAATTGAATCCTAAGTACTCAATTTCCAAGAAAAAAAAAGAATCCTATAGACTTGATTTTTAAGTGACTTGACTTGTTTTGCAAGTCTAGACTAGGCACAAGCAAGCAACCACCTAGTGCCAGCTACAAGTGGAGGGGAGAGAAGGGAGAGAGGAGGAGGCCAATGGCACGAGCAAGGGGACGCCCTTAGGCGGATAAGCCACTGAGATCAGAGAACCCCTGAAGAAAACCCACGTCTAGCTCCGCGCCTTTAACTTCGCCCGTTGCGGCCACCCACACCTATGATGGATGAAGCACAGTGGCACATGAGACTATGTCAAATGTCACCTTGCTTGTGCCTAAAATTGATCATATTCGAGATTATTAGATTTGATTTTTGTTTACATTTGTGCAATTAGGGAAGAAGAGGGGCAAATTGGTTTTGGCCTTAGGGCCTCGGAGGTTGGAGACGGGCAATGGTGATGGCGTTGTAGGCGTTGGCAACCTCAGGGCCTTAGAGGTTGTGAGTGGCGATGTCGCCCTTCTTTCTCCCCCTTCGTCCAATTGGTAGTTGCCTTACTTGGTGGTTGGTCTACACCTACAAACCCAAGTTACGCTACTTAGAAATCAAGTTCTCAATATCCCATTTCTCAACTCCTACAATGAAAAATATATTTTAGTAAATAATTTTCAATCACCTTATTGGTAAAAAATTATACATATTAATATAAATTTCCCCCAAATCAAGTGACTTAGGAAGTTCATACTTTTTAAAATCATACGAAATTGTACATGAAATTCAGTTTTTTTAAAAAGAATTTAAATTTTGGTATGAAATAATATTGTATCGAATATTTTGGTATAATTTTAGTTTATAAATTAAATAGTGATAAAAATATCGTACCATACCAAATATAATATAATAATAATTGATTAAATTACTTATATTATATATAAAATAATTAAACCCTTAAGCATTAGCGACAATTTAATAGTAAATTGGAGAATTTAAAAAGTTAGAGACTTATATGAAAAAATGCAAACATCAGGGTCCAAAGCGTAAAAATAGAATATACCTTCAATAATCAGTACTGTAAGTCTCCTCACCTTTAAGATATACTTATATCCTAGCCCTTACATTTGAGAAATTACAACTAACATCCTTGTCAATTTTGTCAACTAAAGGAGTTTAATGGAAAGTACAAATTGGGTTGAAGGGAAAGAGATGTTGAATTAGAAGTGTCAATGTGAACTTCTAAATATTTTTTGAAACACTTTTGATATTCATTTTTTTAACCCTTAGCCTTAATATTTTCCTTTTTTTTTTATTTGCTCAAGTTACAAGATTAAGAAAGTTCTTATTGATCTTCAAGAATTACATGGTCTTATCAATGTACGTGGCAAACTTTAGGATGTGATGTGAAGTCTCTTCTTGGTATCCTTTGGTGAAACAAAATTTATTTTATTCTTTAAGCATCATTTTATTTATATTATATGCTAGATATTTGTCTTGAATTATACTTACTTTTCTATCACATATACTTATTCAAAGTGGTATTCTATTTCAAAATTACATTTTAATTAAGAATAAAAAGTATGAGCATTGCACCTGATTGAAATATATTTTATGATAGAGTTTCTAGTTATGATAATTCGAGACATTGGGTATATATGTTAGTAGCTATATCACATACACACACTTTGAGTTTGAAAATGCTAAAATTTTTGTGATGATTGTGATATTTAAAAAATTTAAAAAATATTTCTGTAAATTGTAGGAAATACAAATGTGAGAAATCCTAAATATAGTAATGAAAGAAAACAGGGGCTCAATTGCAAAATCTAAGGTAATTCAGGGAAATTTTTTTAAACAATTCTATATCTAGAATGTTTATGTCTTTAGGGACTGAATTAAAAAGCAAAATGAAGTTAAGGGGCTTGTTTATAAAAGGTGGAGTTGTTTAGGGACTAAAGAGCAATTCTAGTTACCTAACAGCCCTAAAACAATTTGCAACAGCATGTGCTTTTGATTTCTTCAACTGCGGAAGCCCCAGTTCAGATTGACACGACAAGATCTTCAGATAACTATCAATCTTCTTCTTTGCTGTCTTGACCAACTTAGGCGATAGCCAGTCGCGCATATAAATCCCCAATCGTCAAACGCAACAAGAAAGGAATCAAAAACACAGAAAAGTGAACAAGTACAACAAAGGAGGAACAATGGTTTGTGCAATGAATAGTGAGATGCTTTCTGTTAATGTTATCTCAATTATGGTGTTAAGTTTCCTTGAACTAAGGGGATGATGAAACCTTGATTGTTTATGCATTGACCATATTAGGTTATTACCTCTATTTTAGGGTTTAACGTTTAACTGATTTTATTTATCTACCACTTAATTTAATTAAATTTTCAGATGAGTTCAATCATATTTTTTTTATACTTTGAATTTATTTATATTATAAGATTGTTGGTGGTTATTATTAAATATCAATTGTGATTTCTTTCTCGTACAACTGTTTATTATATTAGGGCTGTATTGTTATATTTGCATGTAATAATCGACATGGTTAATATAAAAAATCGATCTCGGTAGACTTTGAGCCTTAATCATTTTACATTCAATTAATTCTCAAATTTCTTGGTTTAGTCATCTTTTTGGTTTTCGTTGTTTTAGTTGTTTTAGTTATATTCCCAGTTTTGAATCATAATTTAATTCATATCATTCTTATGATAACTAATAAGCAAAAATTTTGCATTGATTTAAAAATTTAACTCTAAGTCCAAATGGGATCAACCTCGTACTAACCCAATGTTACTAACATACGATTCGTGCATTGCAAGAGTTTTTTGATATGAAGCAAAAAAACTGACAAGACGTTTTTTTACTTAAAAAAAAACAAATAAACGTGCTGAAGAAACAACTTTCCAACTATTATTTTTAAACAAAATTTGTTAGGAAGTCAGCTTCTCAAATTATCACATTTTGATAATTTTTTCAATAATAATGTAAAGAAGCTACTTCTTTTTTATACTTATAGTTTTTTAATAGGAAAAACAGAAAATATATTTGCTCGGTAATTTCATAACATGTATTTTATATAGGTAATTTCATAATTTGTATATTTTATGTATATAACTTGGTGGGACTTCACTCACGCCTATCATTTTCTCAAAATTGTAGGCTTTCATGAGGTTGTGTAAACAAAATTGTACTACAATAATTTGGTGCCTTGGACTCTTTCCAAATTGGCAAGCTAGAAAAGTCATGTAGATAAATTATTGGAGCTCAAACCTTATTAATTTGGTTTGATTGGTTTGCCAGGCATGAATAGAAGCTTTACAAGTTGATGTTGAATTGTTCACCTTGCAACTTGGTTCACTTGTCCATTCTATCCTATGAATAATCCAAAAGCATATAAATTGACAACTACAAAGGCTAAGAAACACATATTGGGATAAAAAAGGTGTGTCCCTAAGCATCACCCACCACGGACAATAGCACTAACTATCCAACACGTGCAAACATCCAAAACTATCTTTCTTCCCAAATTCCATATTTTGACTAGGAATAACAAAAAAGGAGCAAGATATTTTTCTAAGTTTCCCTTTTCAATCTTTATTATTTTCCTCCATACACGTGTTAGTTTATTAAGACAACAAAAAAGAGATTAAGGTGTTGAAATTAAGAAGTGATTTATAGTTTACAAGTGGAATGAATTTATTTGCTTAATACTAGGTTCTGACGTATCAAGTCAATAGTTTTATTATCCATTTAATTAGTGTTAATATCAGTATTTAATAATAATTCAACGAATACCTAAATTATATTGATTTACTGGGTCAATATTTAACATTAATACGAAGAGTAAGACATTATGACATTCCGAGCAAATGGTTGCTCCCAACAAGCCTACACCAACATGTAGCACAACATTCTTAACAACATAAGCTTAAGGTACAGTTCAATTGTTGAATTAATGTAGACTAAAAAAGTTTTTAAAATGGGAGATTTTTGTGACCATTCATTAGCATCAATTGTGACGTGCTTCGGCTATGAACATAGCCAGAGAAAGTTTATCTCCTCTAGCCTTTACTGTGATCTCAAACTCACGCAACTTTTGACTTGTTAGCTAAGGATTTGTCGATACCTTTATACGTAACCAAAAGTAGCCGGAGAATGTAACTTTATTACTTTAGTAAATTAGGCTTAATTTGAAGTTCCTTGGTTAGAAAATATAGAAATACTAATGTCACCCATAAGTTGGATTGGATTTATTTGATAAAGGATATTTGGTGGTTGGTAAAAAATCGGAATTGCTCTTGTTGCTCAAATGCTTGGTGTAAATGCAATCTAATTTAAGTATTTAGAGTTTGGGAAGGGAAATAAAAGCAAAATTAACCTATTATATATATTATTTTAATACTAAATTTTATCATATAGGTACGAAACTCTTGACTTATTATATTTGTATCTTAATGTGTCTTAACTTCACATTAATATTAAAATATCTCAATTTTTTATTAAAATTATTAACAATTTTGATTTTAAAAAAATTAATCATATTAAATTCATACCAAAAAAAAACCATTTTTTATACTGCATATTTCATGTTATAATTTAGGTTTCCACCACCCCGACTACACAATTTCGTTAGATGTACAGCACAAGCAAACTGACTAAATAATACTTGATTTGGCAAAAGTGAGGGTTTTGAAGTGGTGTTTAGAACTAACACCAAGACATCAATTAAATTAATTAATGATAATTAGAATACTTAAATCTTAAGAAGTACAATAGGCTTGAGATTAGAAGAGGGGATTTGGTGGGGAGAAATCAAAGTCATTGGATTAAGACTTGGGATAATAAAGTAAGTGGGCCTAGGGCCACGTGTCTTTCCTTCTATGTAGAGAGAGAGAGAGAGATGCGTGGGCCTGGGTAGATGGGCCTAGGCCCACACTGAGGTACTGATTCCACTTGAGGAAAACTTCCCATTCAGCCATACCCTCGTCCCACTTCCATTATTGGAAGGGTTTGTTTTTGCGCCCACTTGAAGAAAAGAAGATAGCCCTAGATGAGATGAGTGGGTTCAATTTCTGTGGTGTGGTGCGTGACGTGTCAACTTTTGGTTCATTCTATCCCTAATGGGTCCCACTCACCGCTACCATAGCTGTCCACTTCTCCAAACAATCCTTCCTTTTTGTTATTTAGTAATAATCAACATGACCTTTTTATTTTTATTTTTCATAATTTTAAGGCATACGTGGCAAGCGAATTTGAAGTGGCCATTGGTCTACTAGTAACACCCATTTGGTTTATCTTATTTTATTTTATTACAGAATTGTTCAAGGTTGTTGGTGATGTCAAGATCGATTTTATATATCTCTGTCTTTGTCACTTTAATTAATGACACCAATTTTTTCAAAATTTTAGGTAGATATAATTTTTTATGTTTGATGTATAAGATTATTTTTAACATATGCTCTAAAGGTAGACCAATTTAAATTCCAATTGTTTTCTATATTTTTTACATAATACAAACCCAAAGTTATCACGTGTGTAGACGTGTGAAGAATTCATGACTTCTAGAGATGTAAATAGATTTGGGTTTTGTGGGTACTCGAACCATTTATCTGACCCGAACCATTTATCTGACTTGGATTCAGATTTGATCATTACAATTCAGTTTCTGAGTCGGGTTTAGTTATATGTTATTATATTTTTCGGGTTCAGGTTCGGATATGATTTTTATGTAATAATACCCAAATACCCGAATACCCATACCTATATATCGGTATTAATATACCCGTATACCTATATCTAATTACCCACATTATATACCCAAATTTCATACATATATATATTTATATATATACATATATATACATATTTATGTATAACATCCTAAAATATTTTTCTTATATGAGCATTATAATTCATAAGATATATAATATTGGAATTCAAAAAATTTTTGAAATATTAATAAAAACATATTTTACAAAAAAAAAAGAATTTAACTATTATATAAAAATATGCAATCATTAAATTGAAAAGGAACATGTAATAAATTTAAATTATAATGGTAAAACAAATTTTGATAATTATACAATTCAATTTAATAATTATTTCATTAAATATTTGACAAACAATAAAATGGTTTTGAATTAGTACAAAACATAATTTTATATAT
>CAJVSB020000265.1:0-64838 GCA_911865555.2 Thlaspi arvense
TAATGTAAAATGATAAAAATAAAATTAATGATCCCTTTATGATTATTAATATTAATAATCCATTTATGTTGGAAATGGACATGCTCTACAAAATGACAGGGCTGTCCTTGCTAGCTTCCTTGTAAGAGGATGTGGTGCTATTGATTTGCTGCTAATCCTCTTTTAGGGTGTTTAAATATTGGTGCGTTTGTTATAATTTGATTTCACATATTTTTAGTTCAAATACAAAATGAACAAACAGTACAAGTTCTAGGGCCACTGGTGTCTCTAATTTTATCATATAAGATGCAGGTAAAGAGTTTGCACAAGAATTGGCTTTGCTAACAAACCAATGTTGGAAATTGTTTCATCCTTTAGGATGTTGTAATAATTCCAAATCCAACATCTAAATTTTTGTTTTTGGTTGGTGGACCTCCTTCATTTCACATAATTTTTTTTTCTTGGACTGGGATTGCAGAACAATGGGATGCTTAATGCTGTTATAACATATTAAAAATGTAAATCCTGCGAATTTCATTCAGACCAACAGCCTATTGTTTTGATTAAACTTGTAAAATTCCTGTTTGGAATTGATTAAAAGGCACAAATAATACATAAATTTAACTCAGTGTCTATAACTGCTTCTATATAGTACCTAAGTTATTAAATTGGATTGAAATATCTTTTCTTTATAAGTAGTAGTGACTCTTTTTCAAATTTATAATATTTTCTTTATAGAATATCAACACTGAGTTATTTGGTATCCCATTAATCTGTAACCTTCAATCGGTTTTTGTATGTCCTCTTTAAAATTACATGGAATTACTTACAGGATTTTACAGTTGGTCCCTTGAATGTTTTAAGGCAAAAGCCCTGATTTGCTAAAGTTCAAAAACTATAGTCTATATGGAAAAAGCCCCAAAAAAGTTCAAAAAAGCCATGGCCTAAATAATATCAAAATCAGCATTTGTTTTGTCCTTTTCCTTTAGAACTTCATTTCTGCATTTTTTTTTATTCTGCAGACTTTGAGGATGATCCTGACCTATATGTGATGAAGCCAATAAATATGTGGGCATAGAAGTTTGGCAGGTAAAGATCACGATACTTTGTACTGTTCTACTGAAAATGAATAGCTTCATTTACTTTCAAACAATCAAATTCTGGTATCAAGTTTTACTATTTCATCCTTCATAAGTGATATTGCATTTTGTGATTCAGGGCGAGTCAAGAGTGGGGGATGGGGGACAGAAAGAAAGAAAAAGGGGGAGAGGGGAAAGAATGTTATGGTGCAAAGAAACTGAATGCCTAGCCTTATCAGGGTGCATCATTACAAGGACCAAGACCTTTGATGTGCTTTCTTCTAGTCAATTTGCCTATTTTTTAAAACAATTTAAAGTAATAATGCAGATTGGTTATGAGACTTCTGCAACTATCCAGAAGTTTAGAAAATTTCTATTACTCCTTGCCATATCTGATGTTGTATGGGGACATATGGGAGCTTGAAGAATTAAAGCTGTTCAGAATTTGTTCCATGCCATGAAAATTATTTTGCTCTATCTTGCATTACTAGAGGTTTTTATTACATTGCAGGTGAAGGCTGGTTCAGTGTACGACAACATTCTACTTTGTGATGACCAACAATATGCAAGGCAAGTTGTGGAAGAATTATGGGCTAAGAATCGAGAGGTAAGAACTGTTCTTTGACACTCATTGATGGTAAAAGTTATTATAAGCAATTTTGGTCAGGTGAATTTCTATTCATACGTCATGATGGCTGTAGTATCTAATTTGCAGTTTTTGTTATCACTGCTGAAATTTCAGATTGAAAGAGATGCATTCGAGGAGGCAGAGAAAGTGAGAAGAGCACAGGAAGAGGTGATAATTAATTTGGAGTAGGATTAGTTATTAAAATTTCTGGCTTGATATATTGCTGCTTTTGATTTCTGCCTATTAATTGACATAATTCTATATATAGGTTGGCAAAAGGAAAAAGAGGAAAGGGAAAAGAAGAAGAGAGATAGGAGGCGGCACAGGAGGGTATTGATCTTTAGCTTTTCTTGTCCCTTGAATCTGAATTCCAATCCATATTCTTTATGCTACTTTGTATGAATATCGACCCATCTTAACCATAGTTGCCAAGATTTTGCTGTTACTATTTGATTAAGTTGTACTTGTATGTTACAAGATCAAGGTCCTTTGGTTAGTAGTCCAGTCCAAATGAGGATGATGTTTGTTTTGTCTCAAATCTATTGCATTGAATTTGTCTCTGCAAATGATAAATACTAAATGACTAGCTGTTCTTACTATCTAAAAATGTATACCCTCATTGACTGGAATCTAACTTCAAACTCTTCCTTTGCAGCCTGATCCCCATGACTATTTGGATGACTATCATGTAAGCATGAACTCTCTCTTTCTCTCCCTTTGAGACACAGAGAGTCTGCATGTGTATTTATTTATTGTTTGTTGAAATGCTCAAGAGCAAGTCATAGATCGCTTGAGGAGGCCAAACAGGAAAAAAAAAAAAAAAAAAAAGGAATTTATGCTGCTAGTTTTTCTCTGCTATTCTTAAAAAGAATTTATGCTGCTAGTTTTGCTCCGCTTTTCTTGTGTTCTTTTCCTAGAAAATTCCACCGCTGTTCTTTACTTTTGCTAAATTAAACAAGCTTGAAAATTAGTCATTCACTATGGATAGCTTTGCTGCACCGCTTATAATTGTTTTTTCATTATATGATCTGTTCCTACTAGCTCTGCAATGCTTTAGGCACATTTTAGCTCTACTGGAGCTAGTATATTCGTCTGGCTTTCCCAATGTCATAGACCACTCAAGCTATCATACTCTCATATGACTTTAGCAACCATTTGCATTTATTATAACTAATCCCCATAATCGTTTTGTCCTACTTATTGTGTAATTAAGCTTAGGAATTACTTTTACCAAATAGTTATAACTCAGTGCCATAACCTGTCTTACTTACCACGTAACTAAGCTTAGATTAAGTTTGCCTTATCCACTCTGTTCTTTCAGGATGAATTATAAAAGCGTTCTGCAGCAGCAGGTTTCAGTTGTCAATTTCACCAGAGGAAAGAGATAAGAGTTTAATGCAGCTTGATCAACTTTGCTGAATATGCATGTCAGTCCCACCTGTGTTATAAATTAATTGTTACTATTGTTGTAAAATTAAAAATGCACGCCAAAGAACCTGTTTATTCTTCCCCGAGCTATCATGCAGGTCCCATCTGTTGGTCAGCGGGGGTGTAAGACTGCATAATCTGGATTTTGTGTGAACAATTTTGTCCTAATAAGTTCTCTTTATTCACCAAATAAATGTAGTATTTTATTGTTTATTTTTGAGTGAAGTTTAAGATTTGAGTGTGGGGCTGCTTCTATTTTCTAAAATGGATAGTGATCGGACTACTCGTAGGTTAAAAATGGAAGAGTATGAAGCAAAGGATATTTTTTCAAATTTTTAAGAGTATTTTTGGAAGAAAAGAGGATGCAATTTAAGGTGAGCTGGATGCTGAAAATAATTTCTGGAAGTAAAAGCATGAATTAAAACAAGATACACCTTAGTTTGGAATGGTGACCACATTGCGGAGTCGGGTGCTTTCTTTTTTAGATCCGAGTTAAAAACCAAGTAATGCATAGTTTGTACTATCTTGGCAAGTGCCTTTGTAGGAATCGCGTGGGCTTGTAGAAAACCCGTGCACTTTTACTATCTTGGCAAAGTGAAACGGTGAAAACGCTGGGGTTGCATCACTAACTGGAAAGGCAACGATGAAGACCTCAATGAGTAAGAATGGAGTGCGCAGGTGAATGGTACACCCAAAGGAGTCTTGGTATAGTAGAGACAAGAAGTATTCTCAGTGTTTAGACGATGGGGAGGGATTGATTCTACCATTGGAGAGAATGGATTAAGTTCCTTCTGAAGTCAACAACTCGAATGAAAGAGAGGCAAACTACACAAAATTTTGAACTATATGGGGCTCGCCGGGAATTATTTTCTGATGTAGATAATGAGTTTGAAAGCCAATGGTTTCTTTGGGAATTCTTGTTGAGGAGGTGCAAGCACTTTGACATGTGAAGTTCAACAATTTCTACATTACGTTGAGGGGTGAGTGCGGCAGTTCAACCTCACATATGTCTGCATATCAGGATTATTGTGAATAGTTTATATTATTCACTAATTATGCTAGTTGGCATTAGGTATGCAGGAATTGTTAATATGAATATAATTCGAGAATAATATATTTCAAATTTGTGGTAAAATTTTCCTTATTCGATTTTTTCTCACACATTTACTTTTGTTCGTAAATTATCACAGTGAACCACCTTTTATTTTTTCTTTGGAGAGAGAATTTTCAAGCAATCTTCTCTTCATTTGATTGCTCTGCGCGCGCGCGTGTTACTAGTTTGGAAGTTAAGGGAAGTTAGAAAACAATTTATCATTCAAAAAGTGAATTTTGGATACGATATAGGTAAGGTTTGACTGTCATGGGTTGGCACGACCCATTCATATTCCCACAGATAAAGATTGCAAGATGATGTATTGTGGGTTTAATTCAATAAAATAGTCTAGTGATAATATACCAATTAGTTGCTTGGCTAGTGGAACAGTTGCAACTATCGTTGATGAATAACTAGTGATGTTATGGGACTCTAATTTGTAGACTACTTTGACACATAGTCACGGATCCGGAGGTTAACAAGGCATTTCGGCTGGTCTCCTCACAAAACGATGTAGCAGAAGATTACCTATGAGGCTATCAAGCGCCACCAAACTTGATCCCACCTTATTGTGATATTATCATTTAGAAGGTAAACCACATCAACTCATCAATTCGGCCACACTAGACAAGCGTTCTAAACTAATCTGAGCGACTAACCTGTCTTGTATATTTTGCAACATAATGTAGAACTCAAGTCGGCGCTCATAGGTTAGCATACGAGTCCCTAAAGATAGTATGTCAAGTGCTTATTCGACTACTGCTTGAAAATGAATACCCGTAAGACGTAGTAGACTCGAATTTATACCTCACTTATGAAAGCTAAACGTTGTGCCTAACTCCTCTTCATTCCATCTGACATTGTCTATGACACTCCCACTCCTTAACGGGGATGTTAGACACACCCATCATGGGCTAAATGTCCATAAGATGCCCAGTTAATGTCCCCAAGGTTGGCTGAGAGTTGACACCTGTGGTGATAAGTCGCTCACCAATGACCCCCACTATGCAATAGTATTTTGAGTCATTTCTAAAGTATCAGGAAGGCAACGTCATCCTTGACAAAGAATCATGAAATGAAAATTTTCACATAACCTGGAATCTCGTTCTGCAATGATGCTATGCCCTCCAGATGCTTCTCCCAAATTATAAAATTCAAGAAAAATACTATGACATTAATCTTGATGACCTTTTCTCTATATGTATGAAAATACTGCTGGGTCAAATTACAACAATGCCACGCACGCCGAACCAAGTGCATTGAGCTAAAACATCACACCTCTCAACTCCTATATAGGGATTAAGGGTAAGAAATGCAATTTTTAATGTCGTCACCTAAATTTTGATTAATTTTTCCCTCAAAATAAGGAAAAAAATAATTGAAGTTTAAAAATTATAAATGTGACACAAGTGCTAGCCTTAAATTTTTGATGAAAACATAGTTACCATTGTCGTTTTAAAGATGGACTAAGACATATAAAACATGTTTACTCTTTTAAAGCAAGTTAAGTGCATGAAAATGCATAATGTTTGTAATGCCCCCAATTTCTATAAATTCAATTATGTGATTTAATGAATAAGTGATTAGCTTTAGAGAAATTTACCTTGGTTGGAGAACTTAATTGAGTGAAACTATCTAATTTGGGGTAATTGAAATCTGTGAGGGCTTAAATTGAATGGAATAAGGAAGGGAAGAATAGATTGAGATACGCTAGAAATTAGGGGTCAAAATAAAATCTTGCCAGGATTGAATTGAAGGAAAATGAAGTTGGAGACCAAATCATGAACTTCAAGAAGTTTAATGTTCATCGCCTTCTAAGCTGTGAACTTTGAGTAAACCACCAACTGAAATCGGTGGCTCCGAGCTTCAATTAACTACCTTTGACGGTATATTTATATGCGTTCATGTACATAGAGTGAATCCCCTGATTAATTTCACGCCCTTGTTCTAAAAATTGTGAAATTTTGGTTCTATTTGTCGAGGTGGCTTGGCTGGAATTCTTGGTCATTTGGTGAGAAACTTGAGACTAGGAAGGAATTGAGCTATTGATTGGGACAATTCCATAATAGCCACGACTGTCACTTGAGCCTTGAATTAGCCTATAGGCTCCTTCCTTTTTTTGTTCTTTACTGGTAGAATCTGACCACTTAAACTACCCAATTTCAACCCCTTCAGCCACTAGATCAACTGAAAAGCACCCAACCAGCATCGCCAGGTGGTCCTAGACTCTAATCATTAGCCAATTTAAAATAGACACCTAGGTAAAATTCAAATATTTGGTTTGGTTGTTCAAGTTTGTAACAACGAAATGAGTAAGGAAAACAAGACCCGATTGAAATCGAGTTCGAGCTAGTTCTTTTGGACCATTTTTAATTGGTTTAGTGGACCTGCCTAGTTCAATTATGTTAAGTTTAGATTAGTTTAGTCTAGTTTTGAGGGTTTAGGTCTTTTTAGAGGCATATATGGCCAGTTTAAGCTGGTTTAGAGGTAATTGAGGCCAGTTTAGGTTGATTCTAAGGTATTTGAGGTCGGTTTAGGCCAGTTCAATGGTAATTTTGACAAGTTCAGCTTGGTTAAAGTTAGATGAATTGGGTTATGTTTCATTTCATGTAGGTTTGGATGTTAGAAATAAACCTCGAGATGCGTGTTAGGATTCTACAATGAGATCAGAGACCACTTTAAATAATCAAACTCTTAATTAACTTACGTTTCAATTCCTAAATAATATTGCAATCTTGTGATTATAAATACGCTTAAGGACATGCACTTTGACTATTGAGTTCATTGTCACGGCAATTCGAGCGTTTCATTAGTTTTGCTTTTCTTTTTATTGACAAATTGGATGGAAGCAACTATGATACTTAGGCTTCTAACATCAAGCTATGGCTTACCGGCCAAGGTTATGAGAATCACCTAACCAAAAATTCAAAATCTATACCTACCAAGGAATAAGCCGAGTGAAAAAAGATTGATGCCTAACTATGCAATATAATCAAATCTACTCTCCTTGAAGTAGATATTCCATGCTTATCTCACTTGCTAATCTATTTGGGAGCAAGCCAAGATTCTTTATACAAATGATACTTAGCAGCTGTACAAGATTTTCATGATCTTATGAACATCATTGCATCTCAGAAATTTGATGGTCCAATGTCTAGTTTTTGGGCAAGATTCGTGGCACTTTGCACAATTTTAACAAACTGCTACCTCGTGTAAAGAAGTATGTTTTTTATGCTGCTAGCACTCTATGGTTTGCCTGTAGAGACTAGATTTTGGGTTCTCCCATTGTCTCAACTCTGTCCATGCTTGGTCCACTTTCTTTCAGGTTCTGTCTAAGTAGTCATTTGATTCTATTGCTCCTACTCCTAGTGATATCACTGCTCTTGTCTCCCAAAATAACACTCGTAGCTGCTCTTAAGAAATAACTTAGGTAAATCTCACCCTAAGTGTGATCATTGTCATTGTATGGGCCATATCATTGACAATTGTTAGACTCTCCATAGTCAAACTCCACGTGTTGCTTATGTGGCCAAGACTATTCTTTCTGATATACTTGAGTCCTTAGACCAGCCTTAACCATCTTCGATTGACTATGGATCTTTCATAAAATGGTTTGAGCAATGACATCCTCTGTTTCCACTAGTTCTATTGCACACACTAGTAAGTCGTTTGCTTGTCTTTCTCAATAACCATCCTTTGGTCCTTAGGTTCTCGATTCTGGTGTATTAGATCACATTTTTGGTAATAAATCCCTTTTTAAACTTTATTAGTCTGATCATTTACCCCATTGTTACATAAGATAATGATGCCCAAACACAATCCCACAGAATTGGCACTACACATCCCCTTCCTCTTATGACAATTGATTTTGTAATGTATGTTCCTAAGTTTCCCTTTAATTTACTCTCTATTAATCATTTAACTCATTCTTTTGACTGTATCATTACTTTTATTAAAAATTCTGTCATTCTGCAGGACCAAAGTATGGGATAGATGATTAGTATTGGATGTGAGTCTTATGGCTTCTACCAGCTCTCCAATCATTCTTAAGTTTGCTTTGCCACAGCTTCTCCTTTTACTATCTATGCTTAGTTGGGTCATCCTAGCCTAGTAAAATTGTAGAGAATGATGCTGAGTCCCTCCTACTTGACAAATTTACCTTGTGAATTGTGCCAATTAGGAAACACGCTTGTAGCCCATTTCCCCTAGATTTAGTAGTCAAGCTAGTCTCCATTTATTTTAGTTCACCTGATATCCAGGGTTCTAGTTGAGTTGTGTCTACTTTAGGATTCAAATATTTTGTTACTTTTATTGATGATTATTCATGTTGCACTTGGTTATTTTAATGCAAAACATGTCTGAATTGTTTTCTATCTTAAATTTTTTTTTTCAAGAACTCACTTTGGTGTTCCTATTTGTATTTTGCATAGTGACAATGCTCGTGAAAATTTATCTCAATCTTTTCAACATTTTATGTCCTCTCATGGCATTCTTCATCAGACATCTTGTGCATGCACCCCTCAACAAAATGGGTTGCTAAAACAAGAATTGACACCTTGTAGAGACTATTCGAACCTTTCTACTTCATGGAGTGTTCCTTTTTGTTTTTGGGAAGATGCTATTCTCACTGCTTGCTAGTTGATTAATTGTATGCCTTTTTCTGTGCTTGATAACTAGATTCCTCACTCTGTGTTATTTTCCCATCACACTTTAAATTCCTTCCCACTTGGTGTCTTTAGGTTGACTGGTTTTGTTCATAATCTCACTCCTAGTCTTTACAAACTTTCAGCCACTCCATTAGAGATGTTTTTCATGGTTACACTCAATCTCAGAAGGGGTATCGTTGCTTCTCACTTACTTTTCAAGGTTACCCTGTCTCGTTAAATTTAACATTTTTTGAATCTGTTCCTTTCTTTGAATCCCCTCCTCGACTCTGAACCTATATTTAGGGTTTTAACTGTTTCTCATTTTCTTGTTGTAATCGTGTAATCTACACCTTTGACCCCTCCTACTGTGGTTCCTCCTCCTGACCACTCCAAGTCCATCAATGCCACACATCTCTACCTCTTGAGCACTTACTCCTCCAAATGATATTGAGGCCTTTGTAGATTCTCATCTGGCCCTAACTCCTTTACCAGCTCTAGACTTGCCTCTTGATCCTGACCTTCCTATTGCTCTTTAAAAAGGTATATGGTCTACTTGTAACCCTTCTCCTCATTATATTACATTGAGTTATCACCAATTGTCATCTTTAGATTATGCTTGTCTATCCTCCCTATCTTTGTGCCTATATCTAAATCACCATGTAAAGCTTTATCCCTTCTTGGATGGAGACAAACTTTGATAGATGAAATATTTGTCCGTCAAAGTAGTGGTACTTGGGATTGGGTTCCTCAACTTCTAGGAAAATCTATTATTAGATGTAAAAGTCATTGGATGCAGTTAAAAGTTGTTAGATGGAAAATTGATCACCTTAAAGGCTCGTTTGAACCAAGAGTACACTCAAATATTTGGCTTAGCATATGAGGATACTTTCTTTCTTGTGCCACAGATGGCATCTGTTAAACTCTTCCTTTCTGTGGTATTCATCATTACCCTCTTTATCAACTAGACATTAAAAATGTCTTCCTTCATGGTGATCTAGCAAAGGAAGTCTATATGGAGTAACCACTTGGATTTGTTGCTTAAGGGGAGTCTTGTGGCATAGTTTGTTGTCTTCACAAATCTTTATATAGTGTTAAAACAATCTCTTTGAGCTTGGTTTTGAAGGTTCAAAATTGTTTTCCAATAATTTGGTATGATTTAGAGTGAAACTGATCACTCTATATTCTATCGCCACTGGTCCTAGGATGTGTTCGTTTTATTGTATATGTGGATGACATTGTTATTACTAGCTATGATCACGAAGGCATAATCTAGTTAAAACAGCATCTTCATCATCATTTTTAGACCAAAGATCTTTGCAAGCTTCGTTATTGTTTGGGAATTGAAGTAGCACAATCCAAGGATAGTATGGTTGTCTCATAAAAGAAGTATGTTATAGATATTCTTAAAGAACAGGATGATGAATGCAAAATCTATTGACACTCTTATGGATCTAGATGCCAAGCAACTCAAGGAGACTCTTTATCAGATCTAGGAAGATACAAGAGAATGGTTGGAAAATTAAACTACCTCACAATTACCCATCTAGACATCTCTTTGGTGATCAGTATGGTTAAATAGTTTTATGAATTCACCTTGTAAGGATTATTGGAATTCGGTGATTTGTATTCCATCTGTGAAGATAGAGATCACATACAAGTTGTTGGGTATTTAGATGCTGATTGGGCACGTTCTCCTATCGATAGAAGATCTAAGGGTAATTTGATATCTTGAAAAAGTAAGAAATAAAATATGGTTCAAGATCAAGTGTCAAAGCAAAATATCACGGCATGGCCTCAGACACTTGCACTCTCATTTGATTGAAACATTTTCTTAAAGAGATTCAATTTGGAGAGAATATGCAACTGACACTGGTTTGTGATAGTCAAGCAACATTGCACATTGCCTCTAACCTAGATTTCATGAGATGACCAAACACATTGAGATAGATTTTGACTTTAGCAGAGTAAAGATTTAGTCAGGAGACATCACCACTCAGTTTGTCAATTCAAATGATCAACTTGTCGATATTCTCACCAAATCCCTGAGAGGTTCTAGAATAAGTAACTTATGTAATAAGCTTGGTACATGTGATTTATATGCTCTAACTTGAGGGGGAGTGTTAATGTACATTACGGAAATATAATATTAAGCTTCTATTTTGGATAGGCTAATTAATCTAATTAGAGATTCTTTCTTCTATAGGTTCTTTCCTTAGTAGTATATGATTTTTGCGTATATATATGTACCTATATTACTCACCGATCTATGTGGGAGAAAATATTCTCCTTTTCGCAGTATTATTTATTTTCTAGGTTTAGGCAATATTAACAAGTAACTGTGACATTTGCATCACCTGCGTTAGCATCTCCCCTATAGCAAGGTTGGTCCTTAGTCTTAGTTTTGTATGAGTATAGCTGGTCGGCTATTTTAGGGAGGGACAATTGAGAACAAACAATGTATACATGTTCGTCTACATATATACGTGAACGTGGACATTTCATTACAATTTAGTTCATTGTTTATATATATATATGGGAACAATGAACTAAATTATAATGAAATGTCCACGTTCTTAGCATTTTATTTTAGTGTTTATGCATACACTTTAATTTCATGTTTATTATATTATGTTAAACTATTAAGGTATGTGAGATAAGTTATAGGTTTCGTAGGGCATAACAGTTGGGTAGGGTTTTGGCCTTTTCTTGTGAATTTTGAGCATAGAAAGTTGTTAAACTCTATTCCACTGGCGTGTTTAGTCAAGTGACTCGAGCGAGATGTGACACTCATTCTAGGTTAATGCACTAAAAGTTTGACCTAGCATGCTATATTAAGAGATTACAAGTATATAATTTTTCAAACAAGAGATGTTAATGCACTGAAAGTTTTAGCTAGTGTGTAAAATTTTTCCTAAGAGTATGATCTACCAAGCAAGATGTTCAATCTAGTATTTACATGTTATGCCTTTTTGACCATTAGTAAGTCTGAACTATGGGTGACCTAATTGCTGGTAATACCATCATATATAGGCAGTGTGGGTCATTGCCTAGGTTCGGTCACATAAACTAGTAATATCCCCTATCTACCAAGTCTTGTCTTGGGAGGATACCGTTATCTCATGCTCAAAGTTTAAAGAATAGTAGATCACAACTTGATAGGATGAGAGGCCCTATTTTGCCTGCTATTAAAAATCTATAAATACAATTATCAAACACATTGGGCCTAAAATATTTTTATTCAAGTTATCATTCTCAATTATTCCAATAGGATTGCATAAAACATGATCCCTTAGTTTAGAGCATCTTATAATATGGTAAGAGGAATCAACATGATGAGAGCCATCATTTCTACTATCCTTTTGCACAATTGTATCTCATGTTGCTAACCCTTTGAGCCATAAAAAGTTCTTTTCTTTATAAACCCGACCATGGATCATCCCTCCACACCAAGGCAACTAAGAAGGGTAGACATGAGAGACCTCTTTAGATGAAGACAACCTTTGAGTTCAAAAACCTTTTCTCATGTCAAGGATAATACTTTTGAAATTTAGTCAAAGCAAAGGGATGGGAGGACTTTGCTTTTGCTCTTCTTTCAAAACATCTTAATGTCCTTCACTGGTCTATTAAGCCTTGATAATAATTCATTCAAATTAACCTCTAGATTGGATCACCCCCCATTCTTGGTTTCATTGAAATGGGGAGTAAGGAAATCATGAAACAATAGTGCAAAATTTTAAAGGTAAAAATCAGTTGAGAGATACAGAATATACAGAATAAAAGAATATACACAATCTTTTGATATACAGAATAGGAAAGAAAATCAAATAAATCTCTTAGGCTAATTTCCTAGAATTAAATCTCCTAGAATTATAAAAAATGTCTAAATATAATACACACACACACATGTAATCTCAACACTCCCCCTCAAGCTAGTGCATATATGTCATATATGTCTAGCTTATTGCATATATATTATTCTTGAAGCTTGAAAAGATTTAGTGAAGATATGAGCTAATTGATAATTGGAGTTCACAAATGAGATGGTGATTTTTTTGAAGACAAACTTTTTATGAATAAAATGATAGTCAATTTCTATATATTTGGTTTGTTCATGAAAGATTAGATTGGAGACAATATGTAACACTACTTGATTATCACAAGTAAGTTTCATAAAACCAATCTCACAAAACTTTCAATTCTTGAAGAAGTTGGTTTAACTATATAAGTTCGTAAATTAGTAAGATTCATAACATGATATTTTACTTTTACATTAGATCTTCCAAAAACATTCCAATTTTTGCTCTTCAGCGAGGTTAGATTTCCTCTAACAAGAACACAATATTCAGAAGTCAATCTCTTATCACTAGGAGATCCTATCAAATCCATATCTTTAAAAGCAATGATGTCTATTTGGCCCTTATTTTCATAAATCAATATTTTTCAAGAGAATTTTTTATATACCTCAAGATTCAAACCATTGCATCCCAATAAACTATTACAAAGAGAGTTAAGGAATTGACTCACAACACTAACAATAAATGATATGTTTGGTTTGGTTATATCGAGATAATTTAATATTTTTACCATCCCCATTATCTACCTAGGTCTAAATAAGGCTATATCTGGTCTAGCAAAAGTTTAACATTTGGATTTGTAGAAGTATCAACTTGTTTACAATCAAGCATCCTAGTGTTTTTAAATGTCGAGAGTATACTTTCTTTGAGAGAGATAACAATAACAATACCTTTTTTGATTGGGCTACTTCGATCCCAAGAAAATATTGCAATATGCCCAAATCCTTAGATTGAAAGTGGAGAGACAAGTGTTGTTTGAGGTTTTTAATGCCTTCTTGATTATTACATGTAATAACAATATCATCCACATAAACTACAAAATAGATGCACTTATTGGAGATTGAATCTTATAAAATACAGAGTGATATGCTTCACTATATTATTATACCAAATTGCTGTATAGCTTTATAAAATCTTCCAAATCGTGCTTGGGGAGACTATTTGAGGCCATAAAGGGACTTGTGTAATTGGCATACGAGGCTCGACTTCTCCTAAGCAACAAACCTAGGTGGTTGCTTCATGTAAACTTCTTCCTGCAAGTCACCATGAGGCATTCTTAATATCCGATTGATATAGTGGCCAGTGTTGAATGGTAGCCATTGAAAGGAAAAGATGAACAAATGTCATTTTAGCAATTGGAGAGAATGTATCACTATCATCAAGACCGAATATTAGAGTATAGCATTTAGCTACAAGGCAAGTGTTCAAGTGATGCACTTGCCATCAAGAACCAATTTGACAATAAAAACCCATCAATAACCAACTGTAAATGCTACACCCCACCCCTGTAGCCCGAGCAGGACATGATAGTGAAAAAGAGTTTAACAATCTCCTATGTTTGGAATTCATAAGAGAAGGCTAACTCAATTCAACCATTACACCTACCAAACCTGTAACTTGCATTCATCAAGTAGTCTAACAAAATGAACTGAACATAATCACCAAAACATATACATAAACTCAAAGCACAATGCTAAAAGTTTGGACATCATACCACAAATTTACATATTTTTCCCAAGCATATACATAATTTGTTCTTAACAGTCTAACCCAAATATAGTTACCCAACTACTCTCATGCAAGACCAAGAGTTGGGCCTCATCTCTTTACACTAAAAATGCTAATGTAGATGATGCAAATGTCATAGCAACTAGCTATCAATGTCTGAACCTGAAAAATAAAATAATCAAGTGAGACTTATGTTCTAGTGAATGAGCCTGTAACTAAAATCAGGAAAATATGAATATGTTTACACAATCATACAGATGTTACCATTCCATAATTTCTTTCAAATAAAGGAAATGTTCAGAACCTCATTTATAAGGAAAATCCATGCCATGGCATCAAACATAAAATTGTTGAAGAATCATAAACATCATATATATAATACATATCTTTGGTCAAGTGTGCACAATAGACAAAACCATAGGGTAGTAAAACATTCAAAACACTAGCTCTCGTCTAGGAAAAAATTTGTTGTGCACTACTGTACCATGTAACTTGCACCTTGGGGGACCACTCCATGGCCAAGCTAAAATAGATTTTGGTGTTTGAGCCCTACTGAGTTCAAAATCATGTAGATCTACCATTGCCTAGTGGTTCCCCAACGTACCAAATCTGAGTGCTATGCATTAAATCTATACTGGAAAACATAACATATGCCATTCTATTTCTATTTTTCATATAAAAGAAATACACATTGGAAAACTGGGCATATTTTCATAAAGTGTAGGATTAGAAGGAAGGCTACTTACTAAGTGTATGGTCTACTAGTACTCTATTGGACCAATCTGATTAGTATTCTTCTCGAGTCTACTTCTTTCTCCTATGTGTGGAGAGTGTGCAAGCATCAATGAAATGCCATGAATATATGACTGAAATGCATGATCAACTTTTTGAAATGCTTAACTTGGTATTTTCTCATTTTACTTTGGCTTTTGGGCCCTTCTCCCCTTCATCCTTTGGCTACTTTTTCTTTAATTTTCTTATCCATTCTCATTCACCTTCCTTTGGTGGTTTGTAAGCATTCTAATCATAACCTCCTATATACACAATTTTTCTAACAAAATTTTAGCACATCAAATGCCATTGCATTACTTAAGTTTGCTTAGTTTAACCTCAAATTTGGCCCTCATTTAGCTTTTGTTTCCTTAACCAATTTTAACCATTTCTTAAGCCTTGTATTAAACCTAACTTATGGTTAATTTCAACTCTCTCAAGTTTTAGGCAAGAGCCCTTAAATGCTTGTTTTTGTTTGTACTTGTTAACCTCACTTTTAATCCAAGCTTAAGCCTTGTTTTCTAACCAAATCCCATCCTTAAATTCCCCCTTTAGCCTCAACATAACCTTCCTATTTTCAACACCTTAACCACCATCAAATCCTATGATTTAACCTTAGAGATGTATAGATTCTCAAGGTTAACAAAAGCCCTCAAGCTATTTCACCAAAATCTAACCAATTTCTCACCAACCCCCAAAGGTTTGGTTCTCTCCCTCCTTTCCAGCACACAAATCAGTCTTAAAATCATATGTCAAACCATACAAAGTTAGGAAATTTCAAGCTAAACAAGAATTCATAATCATTTTCCAAAAATTTCCATCAAAATTTCATTAGAAATCAAGATAGCTTAGCTTATCTTTGGCTTGGCTCTTGCTCCCCATTTCTTCCTTATTTTCTTCTCTTTTCCACTAGCTTATATAGCCCCCTTGAGTTTGCCAAAATAGCTTCTCATGGAAGCCTTGAGGTGAAGTTACCAAAATGCCCTTGCTGCTAAAGAATTCTTCCCTCTATTTCCTGTTCACCTACTTGCTTAATCCACTTGCCATTTTGCCCTTATAACGTTCATTTAATGCCTCTCCTATCCCTTGGGATTAGTAGCTTAAGATTAGGGTTATCCAACAATTAACTTCACTAATCTCGTTTTCTGAAGTTTCCTCACTTTCGCCACTTTAATTATAAGTTTTTCTCTCGAACTTTTGCTTCATTTTCTAATCCTTTTTCACTCCCGTGGCGTACTCATTTTATCATGTCTCTTGATATCACATAGCCTATCCTCAAGGCAAGAGCTTAATTGATTTGAAGGTTGCCAACCCTATCAAGCCAGCAATTAATCAGCCTAAGTTAGGTAGGGTAGCCAACCATGAAGGAAGGGAGCGCCTTCATAATTAGCCAAGAAAGGCAAATGGTGATTAATAGGCTATTTGATAGGTTAAATTCAATTGTCAAATTAGAAGCTAAGCAGTTAGCAAGGATGATCCAAGGGCCATGAAGGCATGCTAAGACATTCGGGTTGGGCATGAAGAGTAAAAGGTTTCTATGAATTTTTGTGAGAACTTTGAGTGAAATAAGAAGGCTGAAACAAGGGAAAAACAGAAAAGGGTGGTTCGACCACCATGAAGAAGAAGGTAAGGGTGGTTTGAAGTATTGAAAAGAAATAAAAAAAAAAACAAGAAGAAAGGTGAGGTTATGTGAAAAACAGAAAATTCTGCAACTCTTTTGCCCTTTGGCCAAAAATTATGGAGCATGGAAATAGCTTTAATTTGAGGTTAAGAAGTATCATAAAGGGTTATTAAGTTAATTAAGGAAAAAGAGTAAAGAAAAAGAGCAAAGTTTAAAAGCAAAAGAAAACCTACTTAGAAGGGAGGTAGTCATGCACAGGAATTTTTAGCAGAAAAAAATTGATTTGAGGAAGTGAATTGCAGCACTTGTACCCCTCTAAGGAGCACTCAATGGTGCTGAATTGCGACTTAAAGAGGGCCTTAGGATAGACACTAAGTTAGAGAAACAATCAAGATCTAGTATAAAACACATTAAGAAGAAAGGTAACGTTAAAGGAGACAAATAAATTTTCAGCAAATAGGGGATTAGAGCCGAACCACATAGGTGGCCAAAATGAGTTATATGATGGGGTTAACTAGTGGGTTAGGAGATTAGGAGGATTAATTAAGAGGTTGGAAACCAAAGAAGAATGAGTTGGTGATGGAAAAACCTAGGAAAAATTTGAGTGAAATTAGAGTAACAAAGGTGTTGAATTTTTATAAGAAAAGTGAGGGATTTGATAGAGTATTTAGGTTAACTTAGCTACTTTAGAAAGCTAGAAAGAGTTGCACCTCAAGATCCTTAAATGACTCAAGGATGGGCTATAAAACCTTAAGACAAAGAAATACTCCAAAAGCTAACAAACCTAAACTAAAGATTAGGCAAACCAAAAAGTAAAACCTTTAACAAGACTAATTCTGTGGCCAAAACTTTGAGGTAGTGGAATTTAAATTTTGAAGATAGAAAGAGATCCAACTAAAGATTAGTAATAGATTTAGAAGTGTACGAGGCTAGGGAAGAAGTAAGAGTCAAAGGAAAACCAAAACCTTAGAGTAAGTTAGTTAGAGTGTAAACAAAGAAAATGTTGAAAATTTAGAAGAGATAATAGATTAAAATGATAATTATGAACCTCAAAAAGCTATTTGAGGGGCTAGAGGAAAACTAGAGGAGAATATGTTAGAATAGGAAGGGAAAATGGTAAGGTAAAGAGTTCTAGAGAAAACAACCTAAAATTGAATTTATGCAAGAATTAGAGAAAACAGAAAATTTTTTGCAAACCTAACCTAGTTGCCCAAACCTTAAGGGCTGAAGAAGGACATTAACTCAAAGTAGCAAGTGGCTTACTAGGTTGTTAAGTGGACTTAAAGAAAGAAATCTAGTGGAAGAACTGATCTTGACTTCAACATAGGATATACCTAGATAAACAATTAAAAAGCTATGAGTTGAAAATATTAAATAGAAAATTCTAATTTGGGAATGTGAATTTAAAGGAGCTATAACCCTCTTATGAGGCAGGAAATGAACTAGGATTAAGGACCAAAAAGGGATCCAAAAGTAGACACAAATTAGGGAAAAAAAGTAAAGACTATAAGGTAAACTAAATCCAAGACTAAGCCTTAGGTATAAATGTAGAAATTTTCTAATGACTCAAGGGACTTGAAAAATAAGTCTTAAGTCTTCAAAAAACCCTTAAGAAAGTTAAAACTTGAGCACAGTCATGGAAAACAGGAAGGTGAATCATGGTATTGAAGAGGTGAGAAGATAGGAATTTAACAAAATGCAAAAGTAAGAGAGGCTTAGAAATTCTTAGCTAAACAAGTTAAAGAATTTAGCATGCATCTTCATTTGACATTTGTATATCTCACTTACATTAACATACACCCAAATGTAGGAGAAAAGGAGACAGATATTTAACCTTGCCAGTCAGTTCCAAGAAAACAATAGTAGATTGCATGTCAAGTAAGTAGTTTTCCTCCTAAACTTAGTCTTTGCAAAACAAATGAAAGAAAGTGATTTTATTTCCAAAATTAATGATTTCTCTATCATGATCTTATTATCTTTTATAAAATGGAAACAGGAATTTTATTTCATATGTATGTTGGTTTTATTCCTATATGCCATATGTTTATTTGATAAATATATGTCATTCACTCGGATAATCTGTTAGGTAATCAGAGAGACGGATTTGGACTTGTGGGAGTCCTATAGGCCATTAGCTTAGTGCGGGCTCAGAGCACCAACAAACTATGTGCATTCACTCATGCGAGTGGTGCACCATGGTACAAGTCTCATGACTAGTCACACCCAGCAAATTCAGACTTATATATATGTGCATATATATATATATATATGATATTGATATGTATGATTATTCAGAGATTATATTTTGGTTTATGTGCACAATTGACCCAGAGTTAAAAATATAGCCACTACTATTTTACTTCTTTCCATTATTGTTTTACATGCTTTTAGCTATGGCTAGATCTATAGAAGCACCATAAAATTTTTGAACTAATGAAGACAATGGGTATCAAACCTGATGATGTCACAATGGTAATTTATATATGTCATATTTTTCTTGCATAATATTAAGTTTAATTGAAGTTAATAAATTTTGAATTTTAATTAAATTAAACTTCATTTGTGCTTTCCTTATAATTTCATCCTGCTTCTTTTCACTCACAGGGCATTATCAACTTTACATGCAACAATTCCATCTAAAAATACATTGGTGCTTGGGTTGTCTTGATCATATATTTCTTATTGTGCCTCTTTAAGGAGATTATCTAACAATTCCATATTTGAGATAGTTTTCTTTTGTAGCAATAGTTGACATGGTATAGTTTTACTGTGACATTTATGAGCACAGTCTGCTTATGTCATTATATGAATTTTCTTTATGAATAGAATTACTAAAATCAATTTATTTACAAGTGTTATCTATTTATGAAACTTATATGAGTTTTGAAAAACATTCATGTTTCCCTATTTTAGTTGGAGACGATAGTCTCATCCCTCCATTTCCCCTATGCAGACACCGGGAGAGTCTAGCTAGGACAATTGCATCTAATCATCATCTTATGCATTTAATAGAGGCTAGGCCTGAAGGATTTCCTTGTATTTTATTAACTACTAGTAAATTAGGTGGGCTTGTATTGGACATTTCATCTGAATAAGAAGTTATATGTTGGGATTGGAATTATAGTTGAAATTATTATGGTATAGTTGTGTTGTATATTTTATTTGGGATACTTGACTAGTGTATGCACTTGGATACTTGTGGCTTATGTGTAAGCAAATTTATTGCACTGCTGTTTAATGTCAAGATATGCATAGCAAAGATACCACTACCATAGGTACTACAGGTCATGAGACTAGATATATCAGACATGGATTATAGTAGCCGTCATGCTGTCAGATTTTGGCATGGTAGTGGGTGGTTGCTACCCAGCTATTAGACCTTGATTAGGCAAGGGTGGGATGTGACACCAATGATTTCATGGATTTCTAAACTATGTTTAACTATGCTACTATTATGAAAAATCTTTCTTTTTCTACTAAGTTTAGGCTATATGATATTCATTGGGAATTATGTTCTCACACTAATTTATTTTGTAGATCATAGATAGTCTAGATAGAATACCACCACCATATTCTTTACACCAACATCAGAGATCACTGCACAATAGTGGAGGTTAGGCTAACAATAATTTCTTTTTTTGTGCATTCTTGTTATGCTAGGAATAGGTTGCTTTTTCATAGATATTTCGTGAGTGTGAAGTTTCTATATCAGGGATGTATTTACAATTTCAATTATTTTAGCCATTGTAGTGATGCATAATTTATTTTGGCTACATAAGTAGACTATGTGTATGGATATATTGTGGGTTATTGCATGAACAAGGCATGTGTGTGGATATGTGAGCTTATTACTAGATAACATATATATTAATGCCCACAGGAATTACAAGTAATGTTGATGGAACTAGTGATGATAGGGGTTACAGTGGGTAGCATGCTATAATACTTTAGGCATGGGAAAATGTTGGTCACTATCCCGTTGTCATGCCTTGCTCAAGAAGTTCGACAAGGGTGGGGTGTGACATAAGCCTTCTTCCAATTACAACTGAAGTGATTCACATTGGGCACTCCTATCTGTATCACATGTCACACCCCACCCCTGACTAATCAAACAAGGCATGATAGCTGGGTAATGCCTGACACTTCACAACATTTGGGAAACACAACAGAGTATCAGTCACTAAAACCCTTGTCATATCTAACTCAAACCCCCACCTAAGTCTGGAAGCTTGTAAGTCTCAAAAATAATATTGGAAACATAACTTAAAAAAACAATACATCTGAGCATAAGCATAAGCCAACATATAAACTATTGTCTACTAAGTCATGATTATTCCCCAAAACATTTACCACTAGTACTGTTATTCAACCACTTAAGTCTCATTGAAAATAAAATAAATTGTACACTAATAAAACAACTCTGTTGATAGGTTAACCTCCAACTAATGTGCTATGATATATATTTGATATAGATAATGCAAATGCAGGTGCACACTAGCAATCCTCCTCGGTATCTACATGATAAAAGAAGTTGTGAGACTACAATCCTAATGAGTGGTACAAAGTTTAAATTCAGTGGAAACAGATAGGGTTCATAGCCATAATATAACATCTTTAACCTACTAGTGACCTTAATGCATTGTTTTTTTTTTTTTTTTTTTTGGCATGTTTGTATCATTTGTGTATTGCATTGATATTCATAAAAGGCTTATAAAATAATTTTGGTTAAATAGAAAATTTTTAATTTTTTTCCACAAGCCTAAGAGAGGAAATAAAAACCTAAAAGACACTAGGAAATGAGTATGATATACTGGTAGGAATAGAACAAAAAGAAAGGTGAAAATAAACCCTACTTGCTTCTCAAAATAACTTTTTTACCCCTTAAACATTCATGTAATTCCTCTCTTGTCCTTGGGATTAATAATTTAAAACTAGGATTAAGTCACTAATTAATTTCACTAATCGTGCTTAGTCAAAAATCAACACTTTTGTACTAAATTTCCAGGTTTTCTTTGCAAATTTTGCCTTACTTTCAAATTTATTTTATCACCATAGAAGGCTTATTTCTTGATGTCTCTCAAAACTACAATATCAATTTTCAAAGTCATAAAAAGAAAAAATTATAGCTCTCAGTATTATATTATTATAAAATTGCAAAATGTCATGAATGAAAATGTCGTGTACAATGATGCAAAGAAAAGAAACAATGGAGTTATTGGGGTTGGTATTGGGTTCAGTATATTGCAGTTGGTCTCTGTTTAGCTAATTGAACATCAACTAACCTCATTGGAAGGCCCAGCCATGGACAATGACCAGCATTGGCTCCTCTCTCACTAGCCTTTTTGCCGAAAGCCATTGAATTGAAGTTGGCAATGTTAGAAACTACGTATAAGGCTGAAACAGAAATGAATAGGGCTGGCTCTTCTAGCCTCTCCTGCCCCTGAAATGTGACAAGAATAGTATCCCCAAAAAAACAAGGCCATATCGCTCACCAAAGACAAATTGCATGTGCTGATGAGCAACCACTACTGGCATGCTTCAGTCTCAATTTAGGGTATTTAAGTAATGGCATTTTAGGGATTTGGCAAATATGTGAGAGTATTTTTGGTAACGTGACTGTAATTTCATGACTCCATCAAAGGTATATAAGTAAATTCATAGTATTGTTGAGTCTGACCATTAAATGTAACGTTGACCATTGAACTCGAGGGGTAAATAATGTCTTTTTAATTGAGAAGTTTAACTAGTGAGGGGGGGGGGTCATAATTGAGGATATTAATGAAGTTAATCCTTCTTCTTCTTCTTCTTCTTCTTCTTCTTCTTATTATTATATTATTATTATTATTATTATTATTATTATTATTATTATTATTATTATTATAATACAAATCAAGCATAAAGTTTTAGAGCTTTGTTAATGGTTAGGGACTTGTGTCCATAAACATGGTCATCATTTGAAGCACTCTTCTATGAAGCTAATTGGTAGAAATCGAAGTTTTTCTTTTTGGATTGCTGAACCACTTATTCCCAATAGGAGAAAATTAAATCTCATGCATATTAATTGACCGATGCATCCGAACTCTTGGAAATCATCTGGACGTGTGACATAATAGTTGGCATATGATTGGGTCCAAGTCTAAATTAAATTTTACATAGTTTGTTTTCAACACACTTTGTACTATCGTGAAGTAGCGCTATATATGAAGAGTGGTCATTGTTATGACATAGATTTCTATACAAATTTCAATTATGACAATTTTTAATTTCTTTATTTGATTTATTCAAAACTTTTAGTTAATGTTATTCTATTGCTATTGACTCACTTTATATTAACTTTCCTTGAAAAGAGCTAGAATAATTTGGCAGATGGATGCAGTTTGTGCTCATGGTTACATGTGAATTGAGTTTTTATTAGTCCTATGTATATAAACAAACCATTAAGTCAATTATAAACCTCCTCCGTAGTAACATCAAATCTTGATGACCCGGATCGTGTTTCTTGCAAAATGGTGAATAGTGGGAGTGATTTTTGGAGTAAGTAATGGCGTGAAATGAATGAGGTTGTAGAGATTCAGAGGACATGACAAAGTAAAGAAAGGTAAGAAGCAATAACATCAACTATTTGATCTGAAGAGGCTTTGAGTTTCGTTTTTGAGAAGTCATGATAAGCCACTACAAAACCACATCCGAACAAATCGACAAGGTAGTTCTGTTTGAATCGAGTGTCCAGAGACACTTCTATAAAAGTTAGATAGCGACTTCATTTTCAAAGGTCTTACTTTAAAAAATTGCATATGATATTAGCATTTAAATTTCAACCTGCTCCATTTCTGTTTGAAAGCAGTTGGTCAAATTTTTGGATTGCGACATTACCTCGTAAAAATTACTTTAGTTGAATCTTGACCTTTTTGAAAAACTATCTCTTTTAGATCCTACACAAAACACTACAGCCAAAAATTTACAAGAATTTTGTAAATTGGAACACATTGTTTAGATAAAGAGATTGAGAGTTTCTAAATATGGAGTATATACTATATTTCCACAAAAATAATTGTTAGCTAAGTTTGCCTTAAATGGATTGATTGTGATGATCTAGGTGAAAGCAGCTCTTAGTAGATCTTGAGTGTTTTTCTTCACTTTCTAAGAACTTCTTGGTAGTCAAAATAAAGGATGTCAGCACGATGAAGAGAGAGAGAAAGGGGTCGGTGTATAGAGTCTTCCAACAAAAATCGTTTCGGGCAACTATGGTCATCTGTTTCTTGCATGACTTGATAATGATGATCTTTTCTTTTATTATGCATGTATGGAGCCTATCTTTTTATGGGAGAGATAAACACTACTCTTGAAAGAAATATCAAATATAGCACCAATCTTGACCAAGACAAAAGTGGCCCAATCACGAGTCTCGTCTCCTTATCTGAGACAAACTGGGATAACGATGTTCTTAATGAAGGATCATGCTCAACGTTGAAAAATTAATTTAGTAACACGTTGGTTGAAGATTGAGGACAGTATCTGGTATTGCGCTTGTGGTGTGAATTTCAACCATTGTGTTCCAGAAAGGCCATTTGCAATAGCCTATATTATCCTTCAAGCAGGATCTCAAGCCTCCAAGTCTGATCAGAAAAATAAAAATATTGCAAACGCCCATTTAAAAGGTTGCTCCAATCCCTTCACATATCGGGTCCACAATGGCAAAATAATTTACATCTGAAAATCAAATAACTAGACCAATGCCCTATGGGAAGCCGCATCATCTAAAGCAAGGAAAGCTAAAACCACATTTGAAAAGAAACCAATGCTGGCTTCCCAGCAAGAAGAGAAACCACTGTTAATATAATAATTGAAACAAATAAATATGATTATGATGTCTCATTCTTCCTGAGGATACCAACTTTCTTTTCAGTTTCCTGACCGTATGGAATCATATTAACATCTAAAACTACTATTCCTAGTTCCTAAAACAAATGAAATAAAATGTTTATAAGAAAGTTTAACTTCTTGAATATGAATTTCATGCGCACAATCAAATAAAATTTATCACCGTCCCGAAATTATTCCACACATGGTCTGAAAAGCAAAACTGGGAGAAGTGATACTGTCAATCTCACAACAGTGAATGTAACAGGAGAGGAATAATTATTATGACGTACCAGGTTGTTCCTTCATTTTCTTTTCGTATTTGGTTATAAATTTATAAATATCCATCAGGCAATTCAGTTAATAATCTAAAATCCCATAAGAGCACTGTAAATGCCTTGCTTGAAGTTTCTGAAACTGCCTCTTCTACAACAACAAAGCCTTGTGGACAAAAGGGGAAACAGAAGCTCCTCCAAGTTCACTCCTCGCTGAGTTTGAAGGTTGTTCCCCTATTTCGATAAGTATTAAAAATTGACAACATAAAAGTAAATGTGGAAGAGTGGTTTAAGACTGACCTTTTTCCTTCTGAAGAAGATATACAGCATAAATAGACACAACACACTCCAAAAATGGAGGGATGCCCATGTTTTCCTACTGAAAGTGGTTTTTTTCTTCTTGGTTATTTGGAAGCAACAAGGGAAAGGTGTATGGGTTTGGTGGTCTATGAAGTAGGGTATTGACTTATTCAAGATGAAAGACGCAGACACCTAAAAGATTGTATGAACACAGAGATGAAAGTGCTACTGTGTGCTAGATCGAATCGTGGGACTGTACTGACACCTTGACCAAAAACAAAAGGGGAAAGAAAATCTAGGTTTTAAATAAAGCTAGAATCTAATTAGCTTGATGTACGAACTTGCCCCCCTTGACTTGTATTCATGCTGGCAGTGGAATTGGTAGAAGCTTGACCAGACTGCTGAAAAGTAGCATGAGAAGCAGAAGCATTGCTGGAGAACATCGAACCAATGGAGACACTGGATGTTGTAACAGAAGAAGACATCCTATTAAATAGGGCATCTTTGTTAGTCCCTGAAATAAGTTCTGGCCTCAACTCTGAAGATGAGGATGAGGGTGCTAAGGTGCCCTTGGAAGATCCAACAGGGTAAGGAGCAATGGGCATATCAGCAAGAGAAGATGCAGATGGACTGTAACTCAGTGTTCTCGGTGGATGATCAAATTTGCATGATGGCCCATATTTGCATATTCCATTTTGAGCATAGTGAGTACAAAGTGCTGAGCCCTAATAAACAATTGACAAATCAGATTACGTAACAGACAATAAATTCCTGAACAGAAACAAGAAATATAAAATGGAGTTGTTCACAAACAAGAACTGTACCCTTTTTGCCTTCTGAAGCTAACCAATTCAATATGACCCCAAAGAGCATGACATGCAATCAATACTATAAGTAGAACTGAAACATTATGCATTGAGCACCACCAAATTTCATATTCAACCTTTTTCACATTAAGAGCCTTCAGTTAGAACATTAACGTATAAATGAAGTTAGTATAAGACTTCAGATATAGAAGTTAAATTCCCACCATTTCCTTATGTCCTTGGGTTCGTATCATTTGCATTGTCTTGCTAGGGTGTGACCAACACGGTTACAAGTCAACATGACTACTCTTTTAGGTGCACAAATGCACCCACAATCACATGAACCATCCAAATGAAACTTTGACTTCATTCTAAGGAAAATTCCATGGGCAGTCTGACTTCTTAGCTGAATAAGATCTAGTTGATCCTACATGATATAAGTAGATGCCTGAATATGCAAATGGTAAGCTCAATAGTTTTGCCATATCGGACAAAATACCAAAATTAACTAACATTGAGATAAGTGCTTCAAATTTACCAAAGAAGGATAACAAGGACATAACAAAGTCAAAATCTAATCCTAGCTTTACAATACAGAAGATGCAGAGACAATAAAGTTAGGTGAGTGCAAGAACTCAAGAAAATTTTTAAATTTTTTCTTAAAAAACTAAAATTGACAAAAAAAGAAAGGTAGACAGATAAAATATGAGAAACCAAACATAATTACAACTACATCTCAGATCTCTGACCAGAAAAAAAATAAGTAGACAACCATAATACTGAGACATGCTAAATCGTTCTCACTAAGCAAATCTAGCACCAAAGAAAAAGTTTAGAAAAAAAAAATTACCAATCTAATATTTTCATTCCATACTCAAACATGGTGGAAGAACAGTGGACTAAGGCTCAGATGAACATGGATGCAGCAGCTCTACGAGGCACTGAACTGATTTAACAAATCCAAATATATAGGTAGAATGGATAATATGGCCAGCTGAATATAGCTGGAATAAAGCTTAGATGAGAATGAAACTCAGAAATCCAAATATGGTTTTTATAATTATATTCTTTTCTTAAATACTGCTTCTCAGTAAGTAAGAAATTTCATAAACATGTCAATGTCATTCTACTATTTTTAGCTTCCAGGTTCAAGAATTTCACAATTGAACACATTCTATCATTTTAAAAATGAATTTTAGTGTACTACGTATGATTAAGATATGACAGAAGAAATTAAAAAAGCACAAAAAACTGATATCAAACGTTCAAATAAATAATGACATACATCTATTTACATATCAAATACAAATTTACATTAAGTCTTCCTGACCTATGGGAAGAACTTAATGCTAGCACTATCGGCATTCAAAATGCATGATCTACATATGTTTTTCTCATCGAATAAGTACTTTCTTGTGTAGAAAATTTACAATTTTCCTCGAACACTATGGGGGGAGGGGATCCTGACCATAATTCTCTACATCCAGACGGATAATAAACGTATCCATGAAACTGTAAATAGCAGCTCACACTGCTTTTCACTTTGATAAGTTTCCTAATCTCAACCTAAAAGAATATCTAATCATATTTCTAAAACTTTCCAGACTTCAAACCTCATCAAGGATTAATCAAGTAACTTAATCTATGACGGACCAAAAATTCACTAATGATTTTGCCTTCTGATCCAGGCTCAAGAAAGACATGCCTTCAGTAATCAATAACCTTAGGTCATTCATGATCTTACAGATAATTCTGTTATCCAATCTGCATTCTAGATTCACATCATTAAATGGCTTATAATTTACTATTTGAAATAGACATACCTGGCACATTATATGGTTAGAATACTTAAATTAGATTTTTTTTATAACTGCGCAAGTTACACAGAGATCTAGTACTGTCAGTGCATATACCACTCTGAATAATTTACATGACCCTACTTTACTCTGACAACAATTTATTATGATGAATGTTATGCTAGGATGCAGGAGTCATTGGCACCTTATTGCTTGTTTCAAATCAGAGTTGTCATTTCGATGGATGTGCCTGGAAAAGGAACATAATAGAATTGAATTTCTCTAATACATAATCATGCCACATAGCACTTGTTCAATGTCGAAATTCCACACTATACTATCATTACATTAGTTGGTGCCAGCATGGGTGGAAATGGAAACTTGTTCAATGTTTATTCCTAAAAACCAGGGTTTCAAGTGTAGGTGGCATAATGATATTAAGAACCGTTAGGAAATGGAAACAGAATATGATAATGGGTTTTTGAGGAAGAAAATAAAATACAAACATAAAACAAGAATTATTTTCTAAAATGCACAATAGCCATCTTACTAAATGACCTAACAAATCCATCTTACTAAATCATCAGACACAATCCCCTAATCAAGTCCATAATCAATTTTAGTTTAGATGCTTCAAAAGGACAAATATATGTATTTATGAGATTGAAAGATATTTGGTATCAAAACTCAACAGAAAAATTAATTTCATGTATGTTGAGTAATTTAGTAATAGGAACATATGACAACAACTGTGCAAGACACACGTATAACATATAGTCATATACAATCCTGAAAATATTTTTCCATCCAAATTATCAAACATCAAAAAGAACCTTGCCCAGATGATCAACTCTTCCCATTTGAGGAAATCCGGTACTAAAGACCACAATCATCAAAGTTCCAAAGTAAAACTTTATGCTACACTTAGATAACTACAAACATTTCAAATTAAAGAATTATTTCATTTTACTTATAATTTAAAAGAACACAAAATATAACTGAAAGAACATGCCATGATGGATGCAGCATACACATGCAGAAAAGGTAAAGGCACCATTACGCTTGTAAATATTTATAAGTAATTATAACATCAACTATGCAAGAGTTAAAATGATTTGGTTCATACAGACTGGAAAGTGGAAATCATATTATTATATACTGTCAACCAAGTATAGCACATAATCTCAAGCCATGACAAAGTAATACTATCATCCTTGGGTTGAACATCTTGAGCCATTATCAGTATGAATCAAGCAGAATACTGACATTGTTGCACATCTCAATCAAGTTTAACCAAGTTATAGAGGACCTGACCTCCATGGGATGAATATAGAACCATCATATGTGAATGGGGAGGCAAAACTTTATCAAAAGGCAGAGTACCAAATTAAGTGCATGTTAGAAGCATGTCTTTCAACCATCCACACTAGAAAGGACCAGAATTAAACTTCTAATTCTGAATAATTCTCTTCTAGAAGAAAAACCACTTTATTTCCCTATACATCAACCTATATTTAATATCTTTAACTTATATCACAGCACATGTCTATGGACCCTTTTCCCCAGTGCTTGATTAAAGAGAGAAATTCTACTTGATTCAAACAAGTTACCCTCCCCCATCAAAGTGGGGGAAAAAGAAAATACAGCTACTGTCATCATCAGATAGCAAATCTCATCCATTAACCAAAGGGATGGACTAAAAGCATGGACAGTCTATTAGATGTGATATATCAACATGTATCACACACGAATACTTCATATATATACAAAGACATATAGGAGTCATATGGCATGTCTTATTTTTTATTAATTTTTCCATTTTGGACACAAGTCCCTATACTCAGCCATCCCTGTCCCCATACTCAGACACAAGGTATTAGCACATAGATACACGAATTTCCATTATCAAATAAATTTACTCAACAATAATCTTTTGCAAGAATACTATGAAAATAAACATATATATCACATATAATTAGGTAATAAAGAAACAAAATAACTGTTATACATCTGTAGTGGTTCTACGTTCATGTTGAGTGGTGTTTAGGCATGAAGTATTCAATTTGGTTATAGAGTATTTGTGTTATTTTTGGTTTTAAAATGATTTAGTTATTAAATATAATGCATATGATTATTAAATAAACACAGATCATTTAGTTATTGCTAGAAGTAGTGTAGTGTAATGTACATAGTATAGTTGTACCAAAACCCAGGTTCCAAGGTCCAAGGCCCATATTCTTCTGTGTATATATGTACTATCATATCATAATAGATTATTCAACTTTTCCCAAAAGGTTCTTTCTCCCGTTTACTCTCTAACTTCACAACCGTTTCCCTATCATCTCAGCGTTCTAATCTTTTCAAAGTTGCCATGTTAGTCTACCCTAGCCATGCCCATGTCCGTGTCATGTCTAAAAACTCTATGTCTATGTCCATGCTTCTTAGGAGATGGATTTCATTACGAGGTTCTCTAATCCCTTGACCATTGAGAAAAGTAGGGTAAAAATAGGAAAACTACAAGCCTCCTTCAAGAGCATGTAGCTTTCCTAGGCATACAAAACATCCTCCATTGGCTGAAATTTTTAAATATCTCCAATACCAGGACCATACATACATTACGTTAAAAGATAAACTATCAAGGCACATAAAGTAATAAAGTAATGCAGGATAGGGGAAAAAAAGGTTAAGTCATTCTTTTTCAACACGTTAAAAACCAAGATCATATTGAAAACATTAAAGAACATGACTTGGAACTTTTGATCCTCCTCCAAAAACATAAGAGGATATGTAAACAAAAGATGACAATTACAAATAACTCCCATTAATACTCAGGAAAAAATTTCAGTAAACTGCTCACATCAACTCCAAATCACAATATCCAGAACCTATTTTCTGATAATAGAAGGCCCAGGGTACCAGGGAATGGGGATGATTAACTGCCTCCTTTGGCATTCCCACCCGAAAAAGAAAAAAAAAACAAGTAAAATGAAAATGGGCCTTTTCAAAAAGCTCTACGAAAACACAACATGGCAAAAATAAATATCCAAGGCCTGGATCAAAAATCTCACCAACTTTATTTACAAAGCTCTCTTTTGATCACATATATGTGGGAAATCACAACTCTAAATGGGAGGACAGAGTGGGAGAGAACTAGTTAGACAGGAGAAAAGGACAAATCAACATAATATTGCAATTTCTTTATTTTCTTCTTGAACCACTGGCTTATTACTCCAAACTCAGGAATTTACATGACCAACAGACACAAGATATTCACCATTCCTTTAAGGCATAAGCAACTAATTAATTTAAAAGAAAGATATGCACGGACATTTTACATAAAAATAGAAGGGCAAAAGCCATTGAACAAAGTCTAAAGATAACAGATGTACACCTTTATATTCTATCATTTGATATAATCTAGGCACACATCTGTCTGGTTGCTTCAGTTGTTAGAAACACAAAACAGATGTGTGTCTAGATTATATAAATGGGTTTTTTTTTTTAAAAAAAAAATAAGGGCACTACAAATAATGGTCAAGAAAACTGATCTAAAGTATCGCACGACATGGAAAACACCTATAAACACAATCAGATTTAATTCAACATTAATCTAACCTCTAACTATTCTCCTTATTTGCAATAAGCCAAACATAACCAGATAAAGTACCATAAGGAAAAGACAAAAAACAGACATCTACAATAAAATTCCGACATAAACCTGCAATCAAATCAAACCCATTGCAGCTTTACATAAAAGCATTCTTTCATTAAATTCGAGACTTGAAACAAAACCACTTAACAATACCAACACTTTAAACTAACTAATACAGACTTACAGCTACCTCCTAGTCTAAAATTGAAGTTGGCTAATTGTAATAACCAATCAACCTACAACAACAAAACAAAAGATGGAGGATTTAAATCTGTTTGTCAAACTCAGGCCAAACTCAAGCCACTCGTAGTTATTGTTTTTTGAATAGCCATTACAATATTTCCCAAAATTTAGCAAATATTGTCAAATGCAGCCTTGTTATGCCTAAGAACCAGTCAGAAGGATACAAATAGGTCACGAATAAAATCCTAATAACCATTATTCTCTGTAATGGAGATATGAATGAGATCCCAGGACTTCAAAAAGTACTTAATCTTTATGGATCATTGATTTTAGACTACCTGAAAATGCAAAACACTATGCTCCACTTATAACTCCACTGCCAAACTAAAAATTTAGAATCTAGAAAGATCAACAATATAAACCCGTACTGACATACCTGTCTATCTGTGTTGCTTACCTAAATGAGCCAAATCGACCAAAATATCATCCATCTAAAATGTGACTACCCTGAAAGAGTATGAGATTCATGGTTCTTAAATATGGTTGATCTATCAGGGGTTTAGAGATGAAAACAACTATAGTACATGCTGCAAATTGAAATATAAGGAAAATCTTTGTGCTGAAGAAACAAAGATAAGGAGAACCAAGGGATCGCCTGAAAAACACAATCATAGCTTCTTCAAAATCAACTGCTATCCAATAGAAGAATCATATGGAAATTTGATACTAACTACATTCTTTTATTTTTTACAAAGTTTGACCAAAAGAACTGATAAAATTATGGCTCAGAACACTCTGAACCTACTGAAACCGTATAAAAGACTCAAGACTATGACCATCATAATTTCATTGTAGAAACTACAATTCGTCTCAGGAAAAAATATCAGAATATCCTAACCCTACTAGGGCTTGTTTGATTGAAGGTTTTCAATGATTTTAGGTAAATTGGCTTTAAATAAAGTAGGTTTAGAGAAAATAAGTTTAGACAGAGTGATTTGATTATTTAGTTGCAGGTTTAAGTGGATATAAAGTTAAACAAAGTAAATTTGGAAATTGGACATAAATAAAATAGGTTTTGAGAAAGTGGATTTAGATAAAGTAAGTTTAGTTGTCCGTTTATAGAGAGTTTAACTAGATTTAATGAAAACTAAACACAATTAAACAGCTGAAGGAACAAGTTGTAACCTGCAAAAACAATATAAAAAAGAATAAAAAAGATTGCAGAAAAATAGTTAAAAATAAAAAATAAAACCTCAAATGAAAACAGGAAAACTTTCCTTGAACAAGAAAAGTGTCTTAAAATCAAGAGATCTATTGCTGCATTGTCAGGTTCTGCTACCAGGTATTTGTTTGGCCATTACAATAGTAGCAGCAGTAATCCTCTAATGTCAATCAAGATTGTGTAAATCATCCTATACATTTCATGTATCTAGATCACTCCTCTGTCCATCACATACTTTAATGCAACGCTCTGAAATCTCTGCATCATAGTTTCTGAAAGTACCATCTATTAATAGCTCTAACATGAACCTTGTATCAGAAATATATAATTTAGACCATCATAGACTGATCAAACAAATAATCTCTGAATTCTACTAAGAAATACTTATTCTGATAAGCACGATCACTATGTTCATTTTCTAAAAACTAGTTGAATCTCCACTTTTATATGAATAAAAGCCGAGTGAATGCGTATGTTCTCCTGAGTTGCATTTTAACTATAATCCACAAATATCTACACGTGGAAGGAATTGTAAACTTATATTTTCTTCTTACCTGATAGCATTAACATGCTATGCTGCTTAAAATCCTAGTTGGCATTCAATTAAATTTAATTACAATACAAGAATAAATACAAGAAAAGGAAAAACAGCTATGCTATATATGCTTCAGAAATTTTCATATTTATGACCTCATTGTAGAGGCAACTGAATAAAGATTAATTAGGCACAACTTATAAGTTAGTTTATTACTTTGTCCTTTTTGGAGGGAAATCTAATGGAATAAAAAATGAACTGGTCATTCAATTTGATTTCCACCAAAAGAAAAGTGAATGGTTGAGATTTAAAAAGGCTTGCCAAATGAAGCCTAAGTTTTCCAAGCTAGAACTGTTTTTCCACTTAAACATGAGAAAACAGAGTATTGATGCAGTGTGCAGAAAGCAACTGCATGAAGGGAAAAGACATTGAGACTTAATTAATTGACCAGGTTACGACTAATAAGTCTACAAAGCAGGGCTAAAATCCATCAATCAGTAACGCGGACACTAAAGTCAGCTCCTTGACACTGGAAAAATAATAACTACTGCATTGTCAACACTTCATCATCAAGACAATGCTACAGCCATAGAGCGTTGTTTATACAGGTTTTTAGACACTTGGAATGTAGTTTATTAGAAATATTTTACTTTTACCTGAATTTAAGAAGCATGTACGCTTCTAGAAGCTCAAGAGTCCATGTCCAAAACATCTTAGATACCATCATGGACACATCACACACTGGTCCAGGGATGCCTCATTTTTTATTTTGAACATTTGCTTTCCCCTGGACATGCAGAAGGTCAGGAAGGACACAAGTATCAACTACATGTGTCCAATACATTGGACACTTCTATAACATGGCAAGGATGCCCAGGATCAAGTACAATGTTTTAAACTTTTATCAAGGAGAGGTTACAATAACAATACCAAATTATTAATTTCCTATATGTTTTAAAGCTAGAAGGTGAACCTTAGATCAACAATAAGGTTGGGTGCCATGAAGTAGGGCCATGTCTATGCATGTTTAATGACCCTCCCCCGACCTTCACAAAGAGAGGGGTCCTGTGACAAAGGATAACCATATTTTTATGATTCAAGGTGCCTTAATTTATCTGAGTTTCAAAAATCGAACTGAGAGTTCAAGACAAAGTGGATTAGAGGTTTAAAATAACTAAACATTATTTTCTTAAAAGTATTTATGATTTCTTTCTTACTTTTTGTATAATCTTTGGAATTTATTCATATATATATATATATATATATATATAACAGGATCAAGTAAGAGGAAAGAAAAAAGAAAAGAAAGAAAAAAAAAAAGGAAAAAACTATCAGAACCCATATCCCAAAAATCAGAACAAGTAAGGAGCACAAGAATGATTTATCTACAGCTAATAGTGGTGTCTAGATCTTCATATATGTGTATCATTATATGTTCATACAAAAAGATGTGTTCCTCCAAGAAATGGATCGTGTAATCCAATAAAACAGCCAGAAGGGTGAAACTTTTTGAGGTCATTCAATTTTTATTATTTCTATAAATTAATCATCATTATTATGCCACTACTATAGTAAGCAATTACTATCTTGATAACATTTTCTGACATATACAAATGTACCATTTGCACAGGAGAATATAATTCATGTTTAACAAGAAAAGGAGCATTCATTAATCATTCATGACTTGTTATATGTCTACAACTAATTTAGATTCTTCCGGAAACACTTATTTACCCATATGAAACAAAGTCTTTGGAAGAATACAAAATAAAGCATACTTAAAACACATTATGGATGGACTCACATCAAATTGATCAGCATCCACACACACACACACACACACACACACACACACATACACACAAAAAAGGAAAAAAAGGAAAGAAAGCCATGGAAGTTTATTCACATCCATGTTGTATACCAATTATATCCAAGTAGCATCTGAAGCTATTGTAGCCCAGAAAAAGAGAAACAAAATTTCAACCACAAAAAATAATAATAATAAATAAATAAAATAACAATTAAACTACTATAATATGGACCAACCTCGACTAAGAGATTCAATTGTTGTCTTGGGCACTCAGAAATCTCAGCACATTTACCCAACAATAAAATTATATAACCAAGTAATTCTTCCTTGCAATGATCAAAACCAAACTAATAATTGCACTTCCCATAAGAATCATCATAGAAATTGGAGGTCCCATCCAAATGCTTACCGGACGGAGGGGAAGACCCATGGGACTAAGGGAAAAAATTTTTAGTGAACTCCATTCCGGTGGGTGGTGGTATCTACATGATGACCCAAATTTACAGTCTCCAGTTTTCATGTAATACTGACATTCAGGCTGACCAGGTCGCTCTGGAAACATATGCTCATTCTGGCTACTACTTCCCACGCCAGCAGAAGAAGGCACTGATAAATAGGGTCCCATAAATGCAGGTGCTGAAGGAGAGAACTGTGCTATGCCATAAGCAGGGGGCCCCCAACGGTGGGCTGAGTGCTAGGGGAGGCTACTGGGCTTACAGGGGCCTGTTCAAGGTGGATCACCACACCATAGGAAAATAAACACAATAATATTTAATTCAAAACAAGCAAAGAACTCACCAAGGAAGAAAATGCATCTACCTGGTAAGGATTCCAGCCAGAAAGGTAACCAACCCAGGAGGGAGCAACACAGGACTATATGCCCCTTGAAGATATGAACCTGGGACCAAAGTAGGTCTTGCAACTGGCCAATTTCCTGCTACCAATCCATATTGTTGAGATGATGTAATGGATGGAGTCTGCATTGAGGGATAAATAGCTGGAGGTGGGACAGGCGCTGGCACAGGCAAAGGTCCGGCAGGAGGAGCTGGCACTTGTGTACCAGCTGGTTGTGGATGATGGAATTTACAGGTTACGCCGAACTTACATTGCCCTGTTTTCATGTAGTACGAACACTCTTTTTCACCCTGACACATTATCAATTGGATCCATCTTAGCAGGTAAGAAAGGATACTAAATAAAACCAACGAGTAGATGGACAAGTTTAAAAATCAAACCGGTCGTAATGGGTAGCCAGAAATGTTGAGTGCCACAGAGATGGGAGATCCACCTCCTGTCTTGGATGGTGGTACTTGCAGGATGCACCATACTTACACGTTCCTGTCCTCGTATAATACTAGAAGTTGTTGGAAAATAACAACTTAGTAAAATATCCCATATTCATCAAATGTAGTACCAAACTAAAAAACAAATACTAAAAATCAAAAAGCTTAGGGATTTGTTCCTACCATAGAATAACAAGCAAATAAGGAAGATTAAGCCAACCAAAAATAGTAAATGCACATACCCAGCATCAAGAATCTAATAACTATATCAGAACTAAACTTTTATGAGAAGTGTTTAAACCACATACCTGGCACACTGGTTGGCCCACTCGCTCTGGATACTCGCCTCCTCCAGCTCTCATAGCTCCCACGACCTGGCAACTAATACCCATCAATTTAACTAAAAGAGTAATAAATTTCTCAGTCAATGTTATTTTAATTTTCCAAGTCCTAATCAACTTCTTCTTTTCTCAATATAGCAACACCCATTACTTTGCATCGATCTGACAAGCCAGAAAGACTGAATTATGTGCAATCAGCATCACATCTATATGTCTTCGCCACTAGAAACTAAAACAGCCATAAGATCAGCCTAAACTACAGGCACGGATTCAAATCATCACCCACAACATTCATAAAAACCTACCAATTAAGCCCTAACATACACAAAATTTGAACGCACAATGAGGGTTTTGAATATATTTACCGAACCACGGTCCCGGAATGATTGAACCTACATCGTGCACCGAACCCACAAAACCCGGTCTTCAAATAGAACATACAATCGGGCACGTCGGGTCGCTCCGGTACGAGTCGGGTCCACTGCCCAGCCCCAACTGCCACACGGGCTCTGCATTTGCATAGTCAACCTCAAAAAACAATCCAATACACAGCCCACATTACCGATTTAACACAAATACACGCTAATGCACACGAAATTACGTTGAAATTGAACTGAAATTAGACTAGAGAGTGTCAAAGGACTGACCTTCGAGCCCCGTTTCACCTCCCGATGAGTTCCATTCGGCTGCCGGATCGGATACAGACCCTTCCATTGCCGCTGCGCCGCCATACTTCTCCATTTATGGCTAAACTTGGTGTTGTATATGAAGATAGATATAGTACAGGTGTATGTATATATGTATAGATGTATATACAGATATATATGTGCGAAGGTGGTGTAGTGGAGGTACAATGTGAATGAGGGTGTCCGATCGAATGGTTTTGGAGAGGGAAGGGGGGTTTTAGATTACTTTTTCAGTTCTTCTTTCTCCCTCCCTCTGGTTCAGCTTGTGCCTGGCCTGGTTTTTACACGCCCTCCTTCGTCTCTCAAGTTTATTTATAAAGTGTGAGCGCGTGTAAGGGCTCTCTCTCTTTGCCCGTTTAACGTTTTCACTTTTTTTTGGCTCTGTTTGGGATGGCGCAATTTTTCAACCCGTGGTTAATGTACGCGCCAAACAGGGCAAGATTTAGCTGCTTGTTTACGAAAAAGAGTATAAAACATATCAGATTTAGTTATTTTCAATACAAAAAATATTTTTGTTTTGGTAAACCCAATAAACTATATTAGTAGAGGAAGGGATTACATAAGTCAATGCACTTGGTGATGTAACATGAATGCTCCCTTCCAGTCTGTTCGGGTCAACCTGTGTTTTCGAAAATAGACAAAGTAGATTTTTTTAATTTTTATATTTCTCAAGTTTGTTGAAAATGGCTTACTATTTTAAGATTCACTTATTTCTTGAATTTAGGAAAAAAAAAACATATTGTTTTCACATGAACTCTCAAAAATAGAAATTATTTTTACTATTTAATTAACAAATATGGATAGTGAAATAATAAGCCTTCACTTTTTTTACTTGCACATGACATTATTAAGAGAAATTTTTTTTATAGTTTTTCAATTAAAAAACGTAACAAAAAATGAAAAGAAACACCAAAAATCTATTTTCCCTTTCTCCTATGTTGTTTGCATGCACGCAAATATTAACATTGTCAACTTTCTAAATAATTATAAAGAAGTTGAAGAGAGATGTGTTCAATGGTTGAAATAACCTAAGTATGAAAAGAGGTTCAATATGACTTGACCGTAGGTTTAGTACATCCTACATTATTGTATTAATTTATGAGCATCTCCGAAGACAACTATGAGCATCTCCGAAGACAACGTTGCCCAATTTAGGTAGGATACAAATAAAATGTCTTTACATCTAACCTGTTTTTACTTACTATTTTCGTGTAAATTAATTATGACATTTTCAATTTATGATGAAGAAAGATAGCTTCCTTTTTTATTATTTATTATATTAGCCTTTTCAACAAGTCTTAAGATCAAAGACACCTTTTTGTCTTTCTACTGTATGCAGAAAATCACTTATAAGTAATATAAATTGTTATTTATTTTTTCCTTAACTATTAGTCAAAGTAATATTTTATCATCCAAACTGGATGGGCTAGTCTGACAAGTTCAACCATGATCTGACTTGAAAAGCAATTCAAATAAAACCCATGATCGAAATAAAAATCCAACTAGTTAAATCCGGTTAAGAACTAGTAAATTAGCCGGTTTTAACCATTTTGTTAAAGTCAGTTTGACCAGTTAAAAATAACATATTTATTAAATTTTTATTTTTAAATATCTTTTTATTGTTAATCAGTTTGACTATTTTTTTCGATATTAACTTGAAAAACATAAATTTTTTTCCTCCAAAATAGTTATTTATATGAATATCTCTTTTGCTGGATGTAAATAATTGATCAAAGTTAAAGCTCAGTTTATGTGAGGAAATATTTTAAAATAATTATTTCTTTCTTCTTTCATATTATAGCTTTCAGTTTAGAAAAAAGAAAAAAATACCAAATAAAAGTCTTACTAAAAGAAAATGAGAACTCGTAAATTGTTGGTATGCAAATAATTCATTAATTAAGAATTAACAAGACCAAACTTGCTAGCTACTAAAGGGATATCTCTCCGCCACAGGTATTTTTAGGATTTAAAGAAAAGAAAAAGATAAGTAAATTTCACTTTTAGTGTCTGTAATTTGGTATTTTTATTTTAATTTTTGTAGTTTAATTTCAAAATTTTAAAATATAACGTATTTAGTCATTGATAAGTGATTTTGGGAAAGACCTTTAACGCTTGTCCATGAAAATCCTAATGTTTGCACCCTTGAAGTGGTGATAATTAGAATTTCTAGCATTATAAAAAAATAATTTTTTTTCATTTCTTAATAAATAAGACTAAAATTTAGGCAAATTTATATTAATATTAATAAAAAAATTTATTTACTGAAATTTATGGTTTCAAAATTATTTATTAAAATAAGTTAAATATTATCTATGTTAGGAAATCAGATCATACGGACCCAATTTCTATTGAGAAATCAGGTCCTAAGAAATCGATTTCTCAATAAGTAAATAGTAAAATTTAATAATTTTTTCTGAATGTTTAATACAACTAGCCGATTCACTAATAAACTTACTAGTTACCTAGTTTATTTTGACTTAGAATTTATTTTTTGTACAAAAAATTTAAACAATCATAACTTTTAATATGTAACTCTATTTTTTTATATTTTTATAATTCTGAGATTCTTTTCGAGGATCTACAAGATTTAAAAAGCTAAAGACAATGTTAACAACTAAGATCGTTGAATTATTTTTCTTAATTAAAATAATTTTTTAAAAAATAGTGATTTAAAAAACACCATGATGGTAACTCCATTTTTAGTTCAGGCAAAAAAGGTAGATCAAAGTTTTTTTTAGATTGTTCCAATTAAAAAATAAGACTCCTTTTAATTGTTACTCTTATCCTACTTGTTTTTTTTTTCTTTCTTTGTGATTGGTTTCTTCTCCAATCTTGAGTACAAGTATTGCTCCTATTCTTTTTGTTCTTGTCCATCAGTTTCTTGTGCCGTGCATCTTGCCATCAAATCTTGTTTTCTACATTGTTATCAAAGAAGAAGAAGAAGAAGAAACAAAATTATCCAAAGGAGACATTTGAGGGTTCTTTGGAATTGAAATTTTGGCCAAGAAAGTTAGAAACCTATTTGGCCACACAAATTCGACAGATTAGTCATTTAGAGATACTATTTTCAAATTCTACCAAATCAAATATTATCTTTTGATTTCTTGATCCATTGGAGATTATGCGAGGTGGTACAAGTTGCTAATTATTAATTTGGAAACAAACCTCTTCATCAAAAAAGAATGTGAATTTGTGTCTTTAAATGTTGCCAATTTTTTTTCTTTGATTTAGTATTGCCAAATTCTTTTCTTTGATTTAGTATTGCCAATTTCATTGTTTCTTTCTTATTTAATTTCTTGAAATCCTTTATTATCTTAATTAGTTTGTGTTTAGCTACTTTCAATATATAAGTCCTGTTTTTGAATTGCTACTAGTGATTATTACTCTTGTCCTGTTTGTTGCTAAATTTTATAAAGAACTTTGAGGAGAAAACAAGAGAGAAGGCAAAAGTGAGTGAGCATATTAGAGAATAAAAAGCCAATGAATTGAGTGAAGCATGAGTGCGAAGTGATATACATGAGGAAATGAGTGAGGATTTCATTAACATTTATTTTGCAAAATCATCACCATGTCACAACCAAGAAGCAACAAGGAGAAGACAAATCAGTCATTCATGTAAAGAGCTATCCAACAACAATTTAAATGAGTAAATGTGATGTTTGGAGAGATTCAAAACATAATGGAAAGGCAGGATGATTGCATCAATGAATTGCAAACAAGAAGGCCCATGCAAGTACCATATGCAAATAGGCAAAACCACTTATATCTTGTGCCCGTACAAGTACCAAATGCAAGGAGGCAGAATTGCCAACCTTCTGAATAACAAAACAAAAATGTTGATTTATATAAAGAGGAGGAAATGCTTGATATTGATGAACCATCTTTGGCTACTTCGGAGAGAATAAGAGATGCTATGAATAAAGGACATAGAAATTTTAGGCAAGATGATAAATCCAATTATTACTATATTTTTATGCTCATATTCTATTGGGCTTATAAAGTATTTTCCACTATTTTTTTTTTTACCTAAAATGGGATAATTAGTGCATAAATTCATTAAATTCTTTAATTCCCTCTTTTTGGAGTGAAATGAATGAGTTTACATAAATTGAGCCTTATCAAGCATTTTTCATGTTAAATTTTAATTTTTCTCATGTTAGTCAATTTGGGTTTCAACATGTCAAAATGTAAAGTGGAGATTGGACATCAATTCCAAGGCTCAAATTCAATCTAATCAAGCTTAACTAATTTGTTAGGATTGGTTGGCACTTAAAGTTGAAGAAATTCAATTTTTGGGTGCAAAAGGCATTGTTGTGCTGTGGAGTGCTTTTAGTCTAGTCTAGTTGTATGCAATATCCAATTTTGGTAATGCATTTCAACTCCAGTATCCAATGCGCAACAACATGTCATAGTTGATTCTTTCTCAAGCTGAAGTTTGGAACTCAAGATATATAGCAAAGGTTAGAACTGAAAGTTTAGATTCAGCTTATGCTCCGTCAATGGTCTAAGCAGCAAGGCTAGAGCTTGGGAACCTACTTGTGCAATTATAATATAGAGCAAAATTCAGTAGGTCCTTGAGTGAAAGTAACCAAATTTCACCAAGATGACAAAGGGAATTTCAATCCCATAGTTGAGCTCCTACACTGAGTTGTAGAACCAAACAACACCTTAATCCTACAAGAATAAATGCCAAAACATCAAAACAACAGTCCTTTAGCTTGCTGCTATCTTACAAAAAAATTTTGTTCCCAAAGCTAGGAGACTCAAATCAGCATGATTGAAGATATCTTAGGAAGCTGAGAAAGAGGTTTAAAACTTTGTGTGGTTTGAACCTAGTCATTCACCCTAGAACACCCTCTAAAATTAAGAAAATTGTTGTAGCAACTCAAAAATGTTATTGTGGGTGTTAGAAAAAAACTTCATAAGTTGAGACACAAATTTTAGATTCATTGATTTTGGAGGGATTGAAAAGATAAGAAAAAGTTATACGACTTTTATGTTTTAACCTCAATCCAATTTTGCCTAGAAGGCACTCGAAAGTTGAGCCAAATGGCTGTAGTAATTTCAATCACAACAAATCTTGTAGCAGCAGTAGCCTGTAGAAGAAAATTGATATTTTGGACTACAAAATTCAAATTGACGTATTCAAGAGGTATTGGAAAGTTAAGAAGAAACACTACAACTTTATGTTTTGGCTATAGTCAAATTCAAACCATAGATAGCCCAAACTTTAAATGAAAGCAAGTAGTCTTACAGATATGTCAAGATGCAAAACCTCAACACCAAAACAAGTTGCAGTTCTAAAGCCAAGCACTTTAGAACTCGAAAGCTTAGGAAAATATATCTAAATCATATAGGAATTGCTGTCAAGCTCTCCAAACCTACAGATGAAAGCTCTCCATAGCTCACATCACTCACCAACTCTGCACAAGGGTGAAGCTCATTAACTACAGTCCAGATCTGTTTGGAAGCCAAGCTAGAGAGTTGAGATGTAACCAAATCCTACACAAGTTTAGAGAAGGAGCAGAAGTGCAGCTAGCCAATTCAATCTATCTGCTCAATCTCTAGATTGTCAATAAATAGATCCTAAAACCTACAGCTAAGGCATCATAAACTAAACACCAGCACTTCACTAGATAGCGAATTCTAAGACCTAGGTAGCAACCCTTGCTATTGTCAAACTCCATTTTAGGCCTCAAGGCCCTCAACTCCCAAATGCCAACACCAATTCCTAGGCCAAAGACTAGCATTTGAAACATGCCTATTGGTCTTAAGGCAAACTAGTGGCTAACTAGATATCTTTAAAAATCAGAAGCAAGAAGCATTTCAAAGAAAACCACCTAGAAAAGGCCAATGTAATTGATAGTAGCTGCCCAAGTCTCAGTACTCAAGTCCACATTTATTTCAATTCACAAGGCCTAATCTAAAACTCCCAATCCCAAAATCAGAAAGTTCCTTGGAGACATCAAACCTGCAAATCAAAAGTTTACCCAAGCTAAAATTCCAGAGAAAGCACATAGAGCACTAGCTTCCAACTGCTTCAATTTTGTTTCACTTTTCTAATTTAATTCTGATATTTTGTTGTTTTCTATTGTTATATAGTGTGTGTGTGTGTGTATTTATACAAATATATTTTCTAAGTTTTTATTTTTATTTGCTCATTTCAATTCATAGTTTTTTCACTATGTGTTCTGTTTGTGTTGTTAGAGGCCAACCTACCACTTGGGATAAGAAAATACCATAAGTCAAAGGACTAAAAAATTGTAGAAGTCTTAGCAATCAATTCGATCAAGTTTAAAATTAGCCCAAGGCTCATTAGAAGCTCAAACTCATAACTGTTGCAGTAGGTGTTAAAGATCCAAGTGAAGCCCAAGCTAAATAGGAGCCATGGCACTACAGTTTTCTAGAACATAGAAAAGCAAAGGGTTGACAGTAGAAGCTAATGAAGCAGCCTAAATATAGGCTCCTAATTCTATACCAATTGAAGCCCATTGTTTCTAAAACCCAGTTTAGGCTTGAAATTAGACAAAACCAAAATCCATCAATTAAATGGCCCATTTTGCAAAATTTGAATAACTTCTTGAGCCTAACTCCTCTATTCAAGCCCATAGTAGTAGACTTGCAATCCCAAAACTAAAGCCCAAGTAAACAGCAAAGCTTAAATACTTCTCAAGCCCAAACAAATTCAATCTACTAGAGCCCAAGCCTACTATAGGTCCGTGTAAGTTGGATAAACAACATCAAGATCTAGTGGAGCCCTTGACTCCATGACATCTCATGACCCAAATAGCTTTCATTCTAGTTAGAGATGATGTTATGCAAGACAAAATTGGAGGATGAACCAAAGGCCAACTCAACTCTAAGTTGTTGGATTAGATGAGTGGCTTGCCTACTAGTTTCTATTATGGGAAAATATGTAATAGAGCATGGGGCAGTTGAGGAGTTGGTAGCTTAGTTGGCAAAAGGCATGGGCTGTGTAGGGGGTGAGCGGTAGAGTAGGCGAGAACAAGCTTTGCACAAAAAAAAAAAAAAATAAATAAAAGCAAGGGAAGGGAAGGGAAGGGAAGGAGAAGGGGGGGACATGCGGTAGCCAAAGGGAGTTCTTTTTCTCCTCTCGCCCCCCCCCCCCCATCACAAGAGCTCTCTCTCAAAAAGGGGCTTTGTGCACCAACTAGGGGAGAAGAAAAACCAGTAGCTTAGGAGTTGATTAGAGTTTAAAAAGTGCAATAGAGGAGGGGAATTGAGCTACAACCACAATAATATCTCCTTGTATTTCCTATTTTCTTCAATTTTGTTTTCAGAATCTAATTTGTATTCAAGCTCCATGGATATTGCTAAAATTTTATTGATTGTATTTAACATGAACATGGGGTAAACTTCATTGATAGGGGATGATATAGCTGAAACCTCTTGATTATGTTAATGATTTTGAACCATTTTACGAGAAATTAGAATTTCTACATTTTGCATGCTGCATGCTTGTGTGCCAATTGTGCTATGTATTTATTCAGAAATGTTGCTTTGTTGTCGTTTAGCAAATTTTTCAAATTAAATACAAAACTAATTTGTTAATTATGTGTGGAAACCTAGGGTTCTCATTTGATTATGTGTTGCAATACTTTATGTTTTTCTACATTTAATTGAGAATTTTGATTTGTGATTGTCCAAAAGGAGTAAGCTATTTTAATTTTGTTCGGTGATTGTCTAGTAAGAGTAAACTGAGCCAACAAAAATGACTAAATGTAGAATTGATATTTGAAAGTAACTTTTGCAACAGTCAAAGTAACACATAACACTATCTACATTAGGTAGTTCAATAGGATGCCGAGTTTAGTCTATGTGGTTCATTTAGGTAGTCCAATAGGATGCTAGCAATAAGGGGTTTCATTGAGCCTAATGCATCTTGGAATTGGGTGGATTAGGCGAGGCTTGGTAGAGACTAATGAATCTATTCAATTCCAATATAGTTTAAATAGTCTAGTAGGAAGGTTAAAAATTTAGAAAATTTTGCATCTTGTGAGATCTGATAAATTGATTCTGCTGCATCTCATTAATTGATTCATATTAAGAACATAATTGGATTGGTGTAGGTGACATCATTTTCCCTAAGAGCTACTTATCTTATTTTTTTCCCTTCTTGTTGTCAATAGATAGCTAATTTAGCTTTTTTTTATTTATTTATTTAGTTAGAATTTTATTTTCTTTAAAATTGAATTTTCCAAATTAACACAAAAATTGAGTTGAAAAAATTTGAAACAATCCTCATTGGATCAACTCTCTACTTCATTTTTTTATTACTTGTAATGACTGGTGCACTTGCCAGTGGGCGTGCCAAACACCAACAAGTTTTAGTGTCATTTCAAGGGATTGAATGAACTTTTACGTTATTTTCACTTGACTTGTTAAATGGGGACTTTTTTTTCTATGTTTTCTATTTTATTTTGTTTGTGTTCGAACATTTGTGTTTTATGTCTTTTACTTAGATTTTGCCTTTTTTTAGACTTCATTTTCATTTTTTTCATTTCCCAAAAAAAAAATATAGTTCAGCACCCTAGAGACATGGCCAATGGAATTCAACAGCAAGGAGCTTCCAAAACCATTAGAGAGTATGCAACCTCATCACTCATAGATTTGAGTCAAGCATTAAGAAGCTGACTGTCAATACCCACTTTGAGATTAACTCTGAGCTCATTCTCTTGATTTAATCAATGCAGTTTAGTGGCTTAGATCATGAGGATCCAAACTCCCACCTCTCAATCTTCTTATAATTGTGTGATACATTTAGGTGTGAGGCAGTTTCGAATGATGCCATTGGGTTGAAATTATTTCCATTCTCACTAAGGGATAGACCTAAGGGTTGGTTGAGATCTCTACCACTAGGGTTAATAACCACATGGAAACAAATAGTAGAGACATTTTTAGGAAGATACTATCCTCTCTCAAGATTGGCTTAATTAGGAAATGAGATTTTAGCATTTTAGCAGGGTGGGACAGAAAACTTATCTCAGCATGGGAGAGGTTTAAGTACTTGCTTAGGAGAGTTCCAAATCATAAAATCCTATGTAGTACCAAATCCAAGTTTTCTACAATGGAGTGAACACTCTAACAAGGAATTTCATTGATGCCTCATTTAAAGGCACAATTATGATTAGATCACCAAGGTAAAATTTGTGAGATGTTGGAGATGATGGTTGAAAATTTGTACCCATGGAGTGTTTCCATGCACACAAGGAGAGTAGAAGAAGCCTATAGTCAACTTATGAAAATATTCATGCTTATTTTTTTTTTTTCATGAATGTCCCATTGAAAAGGATATCATTCAAGTGTGGCTCAAAGTCAAACTACATGTTTTAAGCAATTCCAATGATTCCAACCACAACATGAACAGGGGCATCATGTAGGAAACAAGTTGGGTTTCGAATAAATGTTGGAGCAATTTATCAGTAATTCAGAAGCCAATTTCAGCAACGAAGAGAAAAGAATCCAAAGTTAGAAGGCTTCTATAAAAACTTAATGGCACAATTGAAGCATCTTTAATGTTAGTTTAAACTACAGGAGCAAGAACCTTAGCAGCAAAGTCAGCTTCAACACTTTGAAAAGAAAGTTCATGATTAATTTAGCATGCAACCAACAGTACAAGAACAACAAGAAGGGCAAATGTTGCTGCAAATTCAAAGGAAAATCTTTCAGATTTAGATGAGGTTTAGTGGCAGTTGCAGTATGCAACTACCACCAAAACAACCTCTAAGTTTGAATTTTTAGATGTGTCTAAATTTGTGTTTTAAGAAGAAGAATAGAAGTATGCCATAGATTTTGACATAATCCAACTTGCTAAAATTTCTAAAGAGGTAGAAGAGAAAATGTCAATAGATTCAAAGGTGAAGCACCCAAAAGTTCTAACTCCAAAAGCAAGGAGAAATTTAATGCAATTTTAGATTATGAAGAGTTACAACTTCCTACAAATTTTGCAAGCATTCATCCTGCGTAAACAAAGGAAAATGCATTGAAAAATAAGGAAAAGATTGCTAAAAATTTACGAGATTGGAAAGGACTTGCATGCTCATTACTTTGGAAGTCATTTTTAGTAGATCACATGTTAATCAGCTTCTAAGAAAGTAATTGTTGAAGATTTAGAGCAACATTGTGAGGGAGCACTTGAAATTCTACAATCAGAGTGCTTTGAAAAATTTCAACAATTAGGTTTAGCTCCAAAACTAGAAAAGAATATGTCCATGGTCAAGAATGCTATGCAAAAGGAGCAAGAGAATTATTGGGAGCAAGAAATAGAAGAGGAGGCTATAATTATGATAGAGGAGGGCAAGCTAAAAGATGTTGACAAGCCTCCATGGATGGAAAAGTTAGGAATTGTCTCCATAGTTGAGCTTCTAGAGCCTCCCATGAAGTTGAAAGAGAAATCTAAAAAATTCTGGGAGGAAAATAAGGAGGTTGTAGTAGGAATTGGAGATGACGAATTGAAAGATCTTGCCAAGCCTACAAAAATTGAGAAGCTGAAGTCCGTCTCCATCTATGAGCTCAATGCACTTCCCGTAATCCAGAAATATTCTTTTAGCTTAGTCTTCAATAGAGAGGAAGTTGGATGAGTTGTGCTTAGACTTGTTTATATATTTTTGTTTTGTTTTAGTTCATTAGTTTTTACATGTTCTTTTTTCTTTTGTTTTTGGTTATTTCAATTAGTTTAGTAATTGTGTACAATATTTGTTGATTAGTATCATCCCCTTATGCGGGTTAATTGTTTTATACTTTCAAGTTTTAGGGTTTCAAAAACAATGGAGATGAAGAGAAAATGCACCCTCAAGAATCCAAGAGGTAAGATCAGGGGAGTTTCCTTAACCCATCTTCCCTAATGTTCTTCAATTATAATGTCTAGTTTGAGTGTGGGGTAAGGGCAACTGTCTGAAAATTTGAAGAACTTGAAAACTGAAAATTTTGATCAAACCTTGAGAAAATAGGTGAATTTTGATAAACTCGAAAATTTCTTGAAAAAAATATGAAAATGTGACATAATTTGAAATTTTCGAGGCTTTAAGTTGATTGTGAGCAAAATAGCCCAATTGAGTATTTGTTTAGCGGTTTAAAGGCCATTGATGCATTTGAGGTGCCAAGGTAAAACTTAGTTATCTAAGTTGAAGAACTTGCTTAGTGGATTCCTTGAGCTGAGTACATGATATATGCATAACTTAAAAGGATGAGATAGGCATCCTTGCCCATAGTGCACCATTTGAGCCTTTCATGATAACCAATATTTTTTCTCATTACTTCATTAACTATTCAATTAGCCTTTTGAGCTTTCTAAAGGTTATCATGCATGAATTTCATTGCTATGAGCTGAAACTGTCCTATTATTAGAGATGTGATTGCATAAGTTGGTTGTGAGAATGGTAATTTCCCATCTGTATGTGAAGTGAAGACTTTGTGCATAATGTAATTACATGTTCAATATACTTAAATGTTGTAAAGGCAGTAAGTTCAAAGGCTTTGAGTATTAATGTTTGGGACATCACCTATTATGCATAAATTGCTTGAGCCTGAATATGTATTTTGTGGTGTGTGTATGCCATTTTGGTTGACTCGAGATAGTAGATTTGAAGGGTACTTCATCACCTAATACCTTGGACCAACTAGTACAGGAGCTATTGTTCAAAAGCTTGTTACATAGGTTGCCTTTGGGACAACACTCTTAGTGTCATGTGTCAAATGAAAAAAAAAAAAAGTAAAAGAAGCAAAAAAAATACAAGAAAATGAAAGAAAGTAAATCTAAAAACATAGAAAGAATGCAAAAATTGGATAGTTCTATTGCCTAAGTGAAGAATCATGTTGTAAATGCCTTCTATTGTGATGAAATTACTTGTTGTTCTTGTGTTTTTCTATGCATTTACATCTCTAGTACTTTGTGCATACCATATATTTTTTTCCTTATTAATAGCCAATCACCCATGAGCTCCATTGTGCATACCACATTTTTTTTCTTATTAATAGCCAATCACCATGAGCCCCATTACAACTGTGTAAAGGCCTATGGACCTTGGGGTTTGCATTTATCTATGATTTATATATAGGAGCTATTAAGCAAGCCTTGTTAGCTTTCATTGCTTCAGTTTTCATTTTGTCATCTCATTTGTATAAATCATTTAGAGATACTTGCTTATGAATTGTGCTATGAGTTCACATTTGAGTTCTTGAGTGAAAAACTGTTTATATGTGTGAGTACCATTATGCTCTTCAATGATCAAGCAATTATTGTGTTTATAGAGTTCAGTCTTATCTTCCTTTGCTTGAGGGCAAGTAAAAGGTCAAGTGTGGGGGTAGTTGATAAATACAATTACTACTCTATTTTTATGCTCATATTCTATTAAGTTTGTCAAGTATTTTCCATTATTTTTTGCATAAAATGGGATAATTAGTGCATAAATTCATTAAATTCTTTAATCCCCTCTATTTGGAGTGAAATGAATAATTTTACAAAAATCAGAGCCTTATCAAGCATTTTTCATGTTGAATTTCAAATTTTCTCATGTTAGTCATTTTGGGTTTCAACATGTAAAAATGTAAAGTGGAGATTGGATATCAATTTTGAGGCTCAAATTCAGTCTAATCTAGGATTGGTTGTTGGTTAAGTCAAGCAAATTTGGAGCTTAAAGTTGAAGAAATTCAATTTTTGGGTGCAAATGGCATTGTTGTGCTTCATGTTTATGGAGTGCTTTCAATCCAGTCTAGTTGTATGTAGCATGCAATTTTGGCAACGCATTTCAACTTTGGTATCCATTGCACAATACCTAATAGTTGATTTATAGCCCAAGCTCAAGTCTAGAACTCAAGATATGTAGCAAAGGTTAGAACCAAAAGTGCAAATTCAGCTTATACTCTGTCATTGATCTAATTAGCAGAGTTGGACTTGGGAGCCTACTTGTGCAATTTCAGTATAGAGCCAAATTTAGCAGGTCCTCCAGTGAAAGCAACCATATTTCACCGTGATGACAAAGGGAAGTTCAATCCCTTAGTGGAGCTCATATACTGAGTTGCAGAACCAAACAACACCTTAATCCTATCAAGAATAAATGCCAAAACATCAAAACAATAGTCCTCTAGCTTGCTATTGTCTTACAAAAAAATTTCATATATGGAGCTAAGAGGCTCAAATCTAGATGATTCAAGATGTTTTAGGAAGCTGAGAAAGAGTTCTACAACTTTTGTGATTTGACCTTAGTCCATTTCACCCCAGAACACCCTTTAAAATCAAGAAAATTACTAAAATAGTTTAGAGCTATTATTGTAGATTTTCAACAACAACAAGTGTTAGAAAAAATTCATAACTTGAGATACAAATTTTGGATTGAGTTGATTCTAGAGGCATTGGAAACCTAAGGGAAAGATACACAACTTACATGTTCTGACATTGATCCAATTTGGCCTAGAAGGCACTTGAAAATTGAGCCAAACAGCTATAGTATTTTTCAATCGCAATAGATCTTGTAGAAGTAGCCCGTAGAAAAAATTTGATATCTTGGACTACAAAATTCAGATTGAGCTAATTTTAGAGGCATTGAAAAGCTAGAAGTAAAGCTACAATGTTTGAGTCTTGGCCTTAGCCGAATTTGGACCACAAGAAGCCCAAACTTCAGATGAAAACAAGCAGTCTTGCAAATTTGCCAAGGTGCAGAACCTCAACATCAAAACAAGTTGTAATTCTAAAGCCAAGTACTTCAGAACTCGAAAGCTTAGGCAAATATGTCTAGATCATATTGGAACTGCTATCAAGCTCTCCAAACCTATAGATGAAATCCCTTCATAGCTCACATCACTCACCAACTCCACCCAAAGGTGAGGCTCATTAACTACAGTCCAGATCTATTTTGAAACCAAGCTAGAGAATTGACATGTAACCAAATCCTACACAAGTTTAGAGAAGAAAGCTACAATGTAGCTAGTCATCAAGCCTAATTCAATCTATCAACCCAATCTCCAAAATTGTCAATAAACAGATCCTAAAACCTATAGCTAAGGCACCATGAACTAAACACCAACACTTCACCAAATAGCCCATTTTAAGACCTTGACAACAACCCTTGCTGCTATCAAAGTCCATTTAAGCCTTAAAACCCTCATCTCCCATATGCCAACACCAATTCCCAAGTCTAGAATAGCCTTTGAAACATGACTGCAGGTCTCAAGGCAAACCAATGCCTAACCAGATACTTTGAAAATTAGAAGTAAGAAGCACTTTAGAGAAAACCACCTAGAAAAGGCCAATGTAATTAATAATAGCTACCCAAGTCTCAGTGTTCAAGTCCACATTCATTTTAGTTCACAAGGCCTAATCTGAAGCTCCCAATCCCAAAATTAGAAAGTCTTGTGGAGACATGAAACCTACAGATTATAAGTTTACCCAAGCTAAAATTCCAGAGACAACACATAGACCACCAACTTCCAACTACTTCAATTTTATTTCACTTTTCTGATTTAATTTCTAATATTTTGTTGTTTTCTATTGTATATATATATGTGTGTGTGTTCGTGTGTGTTTATACAAATATATTTTCGAAGTTTTTATTTTTATCTTCTTATTTCAATTCATATTTTTTTCACTGCAACTTAGTAGAAGAAAATACCATAAGCCAAAGGACTAAGAAATTGTAGAAGTCTCAGCTATCAATTCAATCAAGTTTAAAATTAGCCCAAGGCTCATTAGAAGCTCAAACTCATAACATTTGTAGTTGGTGTTAAAGATCCAAGTGAAGCTCGAGCTAATGGGAGCCATAGCTTTGCAGATTTCCATAACATAGAAAAGCAAAAGGTTGATGGTAAAAGCTCACAAAGCAGCCTAAATATAGGCTCCTAATTCTCTACCAATTGAAGCCCATGGCTTCAAAAACCCAATTTAGGCCTAAAATCAGACAAAACCCAAATCCACCAATTACAAGGCCCATTCTATAGAATTTGAATAAATTCTTGAGCCCAACTCCTCTGTTGAAGCCCATAGTAGCAAACTTGTAATCCAAGAACTGAAGCCTAAGTAAACAACAAAGTTGAAGTACATCTCAAGCCCAAACAAATTTAATTTATTAGAGGTCTGCTGTAGGTCCAAGTAAGCTGGACAGAAAGCATCAAGGTCTACTAAGGCCTTGACTTGATAGCATCTCATGACCCAAATAGCTTTCATTCTGGTTAGAGATGATGTTACATAAGACAAAACTTGGGGGGTGAGCCAACAGCCAACTCAGCTCTAAGTTGTTGGATTAGATGATTGGCTTGCCTAACAGTTTCCATTTTGGGAAATACGCAACAGAGCATAGGGAGTCAGGGAGTTGTTAGCTCAATTGGTGAAAGGCATAGGCTATGCAAAGGGCAAGCGGGAAAGTAGGTAGGAGCTAGCTTTGCATGAAAGGAAAAAAAAGCAAGAAAAGGGAAGGAGAATGGGGGACTTGCAGTCACCAGAGGGAGTTCTTCTTTTCTTTTCTCTCCCTCATAGGAGCTCTCTCAGAGAAGGGCTTTGTACGGCAACTAAGGAAGAAGAAAAACTAGTAGCTTAGGAGTAGATTAGAGTTTAAAAGGAACAACAGAGGAGTTGAGCTAAGCTACAGCTGTAGCGACGCAGAAAATAGAAAAGTTTCTCCTTGTATTTCCTGTTTTCCTTATTTTAGTTTTCAGAATCTAATTTGTATTCAAGCCCCTTGGATATTGCTGAAATTTTGTTGATTGTATTTAACATGAACATGGGGTAAACTTCATTGTTAGGGATGATGTAGCTGAAACCTCCTAATTATGTTAATGATTTTGAACCATTTTATGAGAAATTAGAATTTTTGCAAATTGCATGCTTGTGTGCTAATTGTGTTATGTATTTATTTAGAAATGTTGCTTTGTTATCGTCTAGCAAGAGTGGTTGAGTCATTTTTCAAATTAAATACAAAATTGATTTGTTAATGATTTATTGAAACCTAGGGTTTTCGTTTTATTATGTGTTGTAATGCTTAGTGTTTTTCTTCTATATTAATTGAGAATTTTGATTTGTGATTGCCCATTAGGAGTAAGCTAATATAATTATGTTTGGAGATTGCCTGGTAGGAGTAAACTGAGTCAATAAAGTGACTGAATGTGGAATTGATATTTGAAAGTAACTAGGTTAGATGGCTTGGTAGAATGCCAAGCTTAGTCTGTGTGGTTCGTTTAGGTAGTCAAGTAGGATGCCTAATAGTAAGGAGTTTCATCAAACCTAATGCATCATGGAATTCAGTAGATTAGGTAGGGGCTTAATAAAGACTGACGAGTTTATTCAGTTCCAAGATAGATTAATCAGTCCAGTGGAAGGTTAAAAATTTAGGAAATTTTGCATCTTGTGGGACTTGATAAATTGATTCCACCACATCTCATGAACTGATTTATAACTAAGAACATAATTGGATTGGCATAAATGACATCATTTTCCTAATAGCTGCTTATTTAGTTAGAGTTTTATTTTCTTTAAAATTGAATTTTCCCAATTAACACAAAAAGTTGATTTAGAAAGAATTTGAACACAATCCTTGTGGGATTGACACTCTACTTAATTATTTTATTACTTGTAACAGCTGGTGCACTTGCTAGTGGATGTGCTAGACGCGCAACATGGGATCATAGGGGCAGAGATAGAGTAGATAAAAACATTGGAAGTAATAAAATAAAGATACCACCAATCCAAGAGGAGAATGGCCCTAATGTGTACATTGAATGGGAGAGGAGGGTAAAGCTTGTGTTTGATAGCCATAACTATTCAAAAGAAAAGAAGGTGAGCTTGCAATAGTAGAATGCACTAATTATGCCATTGTGTGGTCAGATCAATTAATAGTGAATAAGAGAAGAAATCATGAGCAACCTATTGATACTTGGGAGGAGATGAGATTTGTCATTAGGAGGCAATTTGTTTGTTCACACTATTATAGGGATTTGCATTTAAAATTGCAAAACCTTAAACAAGGGACAAAGAGTGCAGAAGATTACCATGAAGAGATGGAAATAGCCTTGATTCAGGCTAACATTGAGGATGACAGGGAAGCTACTATGTCTTGGTTTTTGTGTGGTCTTAACATGGAAATTGCCAATATAGTTGAATTACAACACTATATGGAGTTGGAGGACATGGTAAATATGGCAATGAAGGTAGAACAACAACTTAAGAAGGGAAAGGCAACTAGGAGTGAAAGTAATACCCATTTAGGTCCATCCTCCAAGTGGAATTCAAAGTGGGGAGGAAAAGAGGAGAACTTATTAAGTCCAAAGATGAGAAGGGCGTGCAAAAAAGACAAGGGGACAAGAAAGATAAAGGTAACTCCTTATCTCAATCTTTTAGAAATAGGATCATTATATGTTTTAGATGTTTGAGAACTGATCACATAACATCTCAATCGCCGAATAGATGAGCAATGATTTGTGAGATAATAAGGAGATTGAGAATGAAGATGATGAAAGTGATTTCATGCCTCCACTTGAGGATATTAGTGATTGTGAGTATGTTGTACAAGAAAATGTTCTAGTGGTCATGTGAGCACTTAATGTGCAAATCAAAGAAGTTGCAATTGATAATAGGAAAAGAGCAAATATTTTCCATACTAGATGCCTTATGAAGGATCAAGTGTGTAGCTTAATTATTGATGGGGGAAGCTACATGAATGCAGCAAGCAAGATATTTGTTGAAAAGTTAGATTTACCTACTTTGAAACTCACTAACAATATAAGCTATAGCGGTTGAATAAGTGTAGAGAAGTGAAAGTGAATAAACAAGTTTTTGTGTCATTTTCTATTGGGTGCAAGGATGAGATTCTTTATAATGTGGTACCTATGCATGGTGGTCACATGTTACTTAGCCAGCCATGTCAATTTTACAAGCAAGCAATACATGATGGGTGTAAAAACAGATACTCATTTATCAATGATCGAAAGAATGTGACACTTGTGCCTTGGACGCTAGAAAAGTGACAAGGATCAACATTAGATCAAGAAAGCCACTGGTGAGAGAATGAGCTTGAGATAAAAGAGAATAATGAGAAAGAATGGAATAACAAAAATGAGAGTACAAGAAAAAAGGGAAATCCTAGTGGGTGTTAGTGTATATACCTCTAATGGTAGAGATAAGGTCTTTAGATGCACAGTTCAGTAAGCGATTAGGGAGCTTTATTAGCAAGATTTCAAGTTTGGCCCACATTGGTAACCCAAATTAAAGAAACTCAAATACAAGACTCTTGATTCTTAAAGATCATAGAAAAGGTTAAAATTGGGATATTGAACAAATTTAAGATAAAGGAAGATGGCACATTGATGTTTCAAGATAGAATATGTGTACCCCAAGGTTAGAGAGCTTAAGAAAAAGATAATAGAGAAAACACATTGTTTAGCATATGCCATGTATCTAGGAAATACTAAGATATACCACAACTTTATACATAATTATCGGTGGAGTGGAATGAAAAGAAAATAGCTGATTATGTTTTTAGGTGCCCGATATGCCAACAGGTTAAAGTTGCATCAAGGGCTATTGCAACCATTGCCTATCCAAAATGAAAATGAGAACATATAACCATGAACTTCATGATGAGTTTGCCAGTCACTAGAAAAGGAAACAATGCTATATGGGTTGTAGATGATAGACTGACTAAATTAGCTTATTTTATACCAATTAAGAGTTCCTTTTCTCTAAATTGACTAGCTAAATTACATGTTGATGAGATAGTTGGCAAACATAGTGCAGTAGTGTCTATAGTAACAGATCAAATCCTTAATTTAAATCCAAAATTTGGCTTAGTCTGCAGAGAGCCAGAGGCACTAGATTATATTTTAGTAATGTATTTCACCACAAATTAGATAGGTAATTAGAAGAACCATCCAAATGTTAGAATATGTTACGTGAGTGTGTGCTAGAGTTCTCAGGTAGTTAGGATGAGAATTTATGTTTGGTTGAGTTTACATGTAAAAATAGTTTCCATTCTAATATGGGTATAGTGCCATATGAGGCACTATAGGGGAGAAAGTGTAGGACATCTATTTGTTGGGACAAAGAAAGAGAAAAGAAGCCATTGGTCCATAAATTTGACTGTCCATGGTCGATCAAATTAAAGTCATTAGAGATAGGCTAAAAGTAGCCTAAAAATAAACTAAAAAGCTACTTAGACCCAAAACACAAGGACTTAAGCTTCAAGGGGGGGGGGGACAAGGTATTCTTAAAGGTTTTCTCCATGAAAAGTTGTGTTGAGATTTGATAGGAAAGGCAAGTTGATCCCTACATACATTAGACTTTATGAAATCACAAAGAAAGTTGGGCCAATTGCCTACAGACTAACATGACCATCAGAGTTGTACCAAATCCATAACCTCTTCCATATTTCCATGTGAAGGAGATACATAGCAGATCTTACCCATATCTTTCAGACCCAACCAATAGAATTAAGAGAGCATTTGTCCCATACAGAAGAACTAAGGCAGATTTTAAGTAAAGAGATTAAACAGTTACTCTCCAAGCAAGTGTCGTTGTTAAAAGTTTTGCGAAGAAGTTAGAACAAGGAAGAGATGACTTAGGAAAGGGAAGATGAAATGAGAGCTAAATATTCCCACCTATTTCCAATGTCAAGTAATTAAATTTCAAGGATAAAAATTATTTAAAATGGATAGAATGTGATATTTCAAACCAATCCTAAGCCCAGTGACTTTTATTCTTGCATATTTACATTGTTTGCACATAACCCTTGCATACATGACATGATTTATAAACAATGGTAATTAAATGGAAGCTAGTATATTTTCTATCAATAATCCTAAGGTAGGGTAATGTGGCATTAAGAAACAATAAGGAACAAGCACTCTTTGTGGTGGAAAGGCAAAAATATTCATTTCACTTTCCAAAATTAATCATTCATCTAATTGGCACACACCATTGATTCTTAAAGATAGGAAACTTAATCTAGGCAATATTTTAAGCAAAAATGGCTTGTTCAAAAGATGAATATGAATCTCAAACCCATGATTCAAGAAACTATTGGGACCAACTACATAATGAACAAAACATGAATAGTGTACAGTGAATAGAAATAAAATTTTTCTCTCAAAAATGAAAATGTTAGAGGCTCAAAATTCACTATGGGTAGTCTCCACTATTTGGATCTAAATTACTAAGTTAAGGTTCATCTCTATGTCCAGATCTGAGCATGGTTTGCAAGGAAATCATAAAGCTCAAAAATATGGCATAAGATGCATAAGGATTTCATTACTTAGCCGCAATTCCATCAAGAGCTAGAAATTTCTTCTTCTTCTTCTTCTCTTCTTCTTCTTCTTCTTCTTCTTCTTCTTCTCTCTCTCTCTCTCTCTCTCTCTCTCTCTCTCTTTTAATGTACCTTCCCACAAACCTTATTTGAGCATTTCCCAATGTTATGAAATTTGGGATGGAAGGAACGAAATTTGAAAAACTTAGCCAACTAAAGACTGAAACTAAAAATAAGCAAAAATAATGAAACGAGGGTACCTAGAGTTAGTGGGTTGCCTCCCACCCAGCGCCTTCTTTAATCTCTTGGCAAGACATTGCTAAGTGCTTTAAGCATCATGAACAACACTTCTTCCACTCCAATATCATCTACTCCTTCAAATTTAGCAACCTAACCTATTACAGGTCGAGCAAATTCCCTCATCAACCTCTGGTCATTCCTTGTTTTGCATCAATTTTTGGAATTTCCATTGTGTTCCGATTTTCTTCAGTCTCCTCCTCAACAATGGGTGGTCCTCTTGCAATAGTATTGTTCCTGACTTTTCAAATATTTTTGATCAAAGGTAAAAAGTTCTCCCCCCCTTGAGATCTTCTTCCTTGCATAAACTTCTACAAATCCAAAAGAAGCAAATCTGAAAATTCGAACTAAAGAAAAAAATGAGCAAAATCAACTAATTGACCAAAGTTAGAAAAGAAGGAAAAAAACTTAAAATTGTAAAATAACCTAACAAAGAAATTACCAAGAATCAAATAAACAAAGCAAAGAAAAAAATGTTTTTGTATTTTTAGAGTTTATGAAAAGAAAATGAAATAGCCAAGCAAATGAAATAAAAGGAAAGTTAGAAACTAAGCAGTTAACCTAATAAACTCTATGCCATTTTCTACCTGGCAATGGCGCCAAAAATCTTGATGTAACTTTAAAAGCACTCGCAAGTATACGAATCACCTATAGTAAGTAATAAGTGCACCCGAGGTCATCTCTCAAGGAAAAAACGGATGTGGTAGGTGTAATATGTTAAATTGCTTGATTTGAAAAGATTAAAACCAAAAGTTAAAATTGCTTCTAAAATACTGAATGCTTAAAAGAATTTAGAAAACTAGAAAACAAGAAAATAGAATAATGGGTGTAATATTCTACACAAATTTTCTCAAGAATCTCAAACAACCGATTAAACACTTGCTTTTATTGATTGAATTCATGAAATGGCGTGGATGAAAGTTCATTCACAAAACTTGCTTAAATTCAGCTCTTAGCCCATGTTAGTCTCTAAAAACTAAGATCTGAAATTTGCAAAGTTCTTTGTCAATTAGAAATTAATCCAAGTTGGTCCTTAAAGATTAAATCTAATTGCTTATTCAACAGATTATTACTAACCAAGTTGGTCCCTAAAATTAGTAATAAAAAGCTGAATAGATTCAGGCATAAACAATTGAAAATTTCACTCAATCCATTAATAAGAATGTCAATCAAAGAAAATGTTTAATCACAATAAAAAAACCTGCTTCTTAATTAAAAGATTAAAAACAAAGTTAAGGTAGAAAGAATCTTCTCTAAAACTCCTCTTTAAGTTAAGTAGAAATCCTCCAAGCAATCCGATGGTCACTTCGTGGTCATTGGATCTACACACCTCCCTTGGTCCATTTAGTGTTGACTTGAAACTTTTCGCAACTCTTTGCTTTGGTCTAGCCAAAAAGTTGTGTTTATCTTCCTTTACTTGCCTTCTTAGTTTTGGTTCACTTTGAGATCCAATGTAGATTGGTGTGATGTGCAAAAGTGGAAGAGGAATGATGAATATGAAGAAGAAAGAGTGGCCTTAGAAGAAAAGAACTGCAGAAATTTTTATGGGGAATTCTCTCCTCTCCTTTAAGTTCTGCTAAAGTTCTCCTTGCATACACATGAGGCATGTACAAAGGAGAGTCTAGGGCCTTTTTTTAGGACAAGAATTTCGTGCAAGAAAGGTTAGGAAAGTTGCAAGAATAAGATCTTCTTATATGGCAACGCAAATTCACTAAATCAATCAATTCCAAATATTGTTTCCAAATTCTGTTGATGCCGAATTTTGACCATTCTATAAGTCGAATCAGCTTTCCTCCAAAACATAAAAGTTGTAAATCTTTCTTTAAGCTTTCAAATGAGTGGTCAATCACTCACTCCAATCGGATCTTTGAAGCCTTTTTTTCTTCAATAAATTTCATGCCTCCATGAATGCCAAATCAAGTCAAATCACTAAAATCTTCTGCAAACCAAATTAGGAAACAAAATATTCAAGGATTAAGGCTCTTAAGCCAAAATTGAGAATTTTATACCCAAGGCTCTCTTTAATCTCTTAGCCCATTCATAATATTCATTTACTTGAGCCAAGTTTAGAGATTTTAGTATATTACATTAAACAATGTTGTGCCCTTAGCTATTCAAGGTTATACTAGACAAGTACTCAAGGTAATCTCAATGTTAAGTTTGTAACACATCTAATATCATTTTCAAAGGTATTGTCACACCACACCCCTACCTAAATGAGATATGATAGATAGGCAACAACCACCCATTATCGTGCCAAATGCCCAGTAGCATGATAGCTATTATAATTCCTATCTAGTATCTCTAGTCTTATGATTTGTAGTGCTTGTGGCAGTGGTATGTCTACTATACATGTATAGACATCAAACAACAATGCAATGAATTTGCTTATACATAAACCACACACGTATCCATTGTACACACTAGTCAAGTAACCAAAATAAAGTAATACATCACAACTAGACCATAATAACTTTAATTGCAACTCCAACCCCAACACATGACTTATTACTCAAGTGAAATGTCAATACAAGCCTACCTAATTGATGTGAATCATGAGAACAAGATGATCCACCCAATGTTATTATTGAACCAATCACTTATTCATGAGCAAAACAACTCTAAGAATCTCAAACCTTGCTGGTTTGCATTGAATCAATGGGGTATGAGCCACCTGGTTTAAAATACTACAAAAGAGGTGTAATTAATATTATGCATTAAGTACAACAAATTATTGCTGTTGTTGACTAGTTGATGCAGTAATTAATGAATTGCATGCTCTTGTTGACAAGTTGGTAGTGTAGTTAATGCCTTTATTGACTAGTTGATGCAACCATTAATGAATTTCGTGCTTTTGTTGCAAGTTGGTGGTGTAATTAATGCTACACATTAATTGCAACAATTAATGCCCTTGTTGACTAGGTGATGCAACAATTAATGCATTGCATGCTCTTGTTGACAATTTGGTGCAACAATTAATGATTTATATTAATTGCAACAATTTAAACTCTTGTCCACAAGCTAGCAATTAATGCTCTATCACTATTCCTTGTTATTTTCAAAGTTGCAATAATGCTTTTGTTTTTTGTCTTTACCCATGTCTAGATTGTAGTTTTCCTTATATATATCCCCTTTGAGAACTGAGTGTACTCAGATTTGGTTGATGAATAAAAGTTACAATTTGCACTTTATTTCTTTCTTTCTCATCTAAACAAGCCCTTTGTTTAATGGTGAAAACTCTAAATCTTATCATTCATCCTTGAGTGTGGCGATTCAAACCTCTAGATTTTGCTTGTGCTGAGTAATCTTATCAAGAAAAAACTGGTTGTACACTTTTCACCATTTTCTATTCTGCTTCATTTCTATTTTGAAACAATACCAAATTTGATTTCATATCATATTGGTATCAGAGCAATCAGGTTAGCTAGTTTTCTTCTTTGTTTGAATTGAGTGAAACACGAGAGCTTGAGTGATACACGTGAAGTTGAGAGAATTTCTAGAGTCAACCATGTTGGAAGATAACAATCCTTCTATTCTTAGAGGAACGACACTAAAGCAAGCTCAAATCTTGTCCATCCAACGTCAACAAAACGAGATGATAGAACAACTTGCTCATCTGACACAAGCAATCAACGAGCTGACTCTACAACAAAATGTACAACTTGTTCAACGAATAGCTAGGAGGGCTGTCCATGAAGAAGCAGATCATGATATAGGTGAATCTGATCACGAATGTGCCATGAATGAACAACTTGCATGGAGGCAGCAAACTAATCATGGAAACGATATCAAATTGAAGATTCTTACATTTAATGGAACTAGTTCTCTAGAAGAATACTTAGTATGGGTGCAACGAGTGGAAAAGGTATTCGAATGCTATGAGTACACTTAAGACCGTAAGTGCATTGATTGGCTCTTGAATTCACAGATTACGCAAATCTGTGGTGGGAGAACTCAAAGGCTCAGCGAAGAAGAGATCGCGAAGAACCAGTTCAGAGTTAGAGGTTGATGAAAAGGCTTGTGCAAAAAAGATTTGTTCCTGAGTATTACATACAGGAGCTATACATCTGAATGCAAAATATGTGACAAGGGGAATGTCCGTGGAAGATTATGTTAAAGAATTTGAAACACTTATGATGAGGACTGAACTTCAGGAACCTCAAGAGCAAACTATAGCACGATTTCTTGGTGGGTTGAATAAAGAAATTGCAAATGCAGTGGAATTACAACCATATGTGTTCTTGGAGGATGTGATCAAACTTGCTATCAAAGTGGAGAGGCAACACAAAAAAGGTAACAACAAGCAAGTTACATCATGTTTGATAAGTACTAAACCCCCAAATACTACTTCTCAAACCCAGAAGTCTATTTCCAATTGGAATAAACCACAGAAGGAGATTGAAAGATCTAATAAGCTGTAGGAGGAAACCTCCAAAGGGAAGGAAAAGGTTAGAGATTTTCAGCAACCAAAGTAGAGTCGAGATATTAAATGTTTCAAATGTCTTGGCTACGGTCACATCACCTCTGATTGTCCAAATATGAGGGTGATGACAATTCGTGAATCACAAGAGATAGCAAGCGAGGAAGATGCAGAGGAAGAAGAACTAGAAGGTAAAGATAATGTGGAGTATGCTAATGAAGGTGACTGCCTTGTGATTAGGTGAATCTTGAACTGTCAAACAAAGTTAGAAGATGAGTAGCATGAGAACATTTTTCATACACGATGCACAATTAATAGCAAAGTATGTGGAGATCATTGATAGTGGGAGTTGCACAATGTTGCTTCTACAACCCTGGTGGAAAGCTAAATCTAACAACTATAAAACATCCTCATCCCTACAAACTTTAGTGGTTGAATGACCAAGGAGAGGTATGTGTTACAAAACAAGTTTGTGTTCCATTTTCAATTGAAAATCATACAAAGATGAGGTGCTGTGTGATGTGGTTCTATGAGTGCAAACCATTTGTTATTGGGAAGACCGTGGTAGTATGATAGAAGGGCTTTGCATGATGGGTACAAGAACACATACTCCCTCTTCAAAGATAGAAAGAGTATTGTCTTAGCTCCACTAAGTCCTCAACAAGTGCTAAACATCAAGCAGCCCAGATTAAGAAAGAAAGTCTGATCGCAACAAAGAGAGAGGTGGAAAGAGCTTTGTTGGATTACAACGTAGTTCTAATCTTAATGGTGAAAGAAGTGTTAAAGAGGTGATGCATTCTCTCCCTTCACAAAATTATTGCATTAATGAAAGAATTTGCTGATGTATTCCTAGAAGAATTACCAGAAGGTCTACCTCAATTAAGAGGAATTGAGCATCAAATTGTCCTCATTTTAAGGGCAGCATTACCAAACCGTCCAACATATAGATGTAATCCTGAAGAGGCCAAAGAGTTGCAGGCACAAGTGAAAGAATTGTAGAAAAAAGGGTACGTACGTGAATCCATGAGTCCATGTTCAAGGTATATGCACGGACAAAGGTTACAAGGAGTTGAACTTTTACCTTTCATCAAGAATATCCATAAAGTTGGAAAGAAATCAGCTGTGGAAAGTACACTTGACTTTTGAGGAATCTAAAAAGAGACATACTTAAAAGAGATGGAGCAGCAAAACTAGAATATCATGGCTAATCAAGGAGCACAACGTTTAATGAGGGAGTATGCTTGACCCATTATTGGTACAACTGTTTCTTGCATACATTTAGGAGGAGGTAGCCAGAAACTATGAATTGAAAAATATACATTTGAATATATTACCTGCGTCTATGGCATGCTAAGGAAGATCCCCTTACTTTTATTAGAGATTTCTATGGTACTGTAAATACTTTCTTTTCTTTGCAAGGTCTAACTAAAGATCAATTAAGAATGAGATGCTTTCAATATACTTTGAAGGATAAGGCTAAGTCTTAGTTAATGACATTGCCACCAGGATCATTAACTACATGGGATATGGTATATAAGTTTATGGCTAAATTTATATTCCCATTAGAAAACACCTAAGCTAGTTAGGGTTAAGATAGCCACTTTAGTCAAAAGGAAGGGCAGCCTTTCATGAGCTTGGGAATGATTTAAGTTGCTTTTAATTCAATGCCCTCACCATCATTATCCTTTACATATTCAAATCAATTTTTTTATGATGGTTTAACCCTTCAATGCCGTACATGTAGATAATGCTACAGGAGGAGTGATGGGAAGGAAAAACAGTTGAAGAGACTCAAGAGCTATTTGAGATGTTGGGAGCCAACTCCCAACAAATAGAGTGTTTGAGGGGGAGAATTGGGGTTCATGAGGTTGCCACAAACAATGAAATAGCCAATCAGATTACAAAATTGACTAGACAAGTAGCCTTCTCACCTCATCAAGGAACTCAGCTACACAAGAGGTATGTGGCATTTGTAATAAGTTTGGCCATGGAGCTAATATTTGTCCTTCTATAATCCTATGCAGATTATGAAAACAAATAGGTGAACCTAATGGAATCATACAAAGGGAAGAAATGACCCATTGTCAAATACAATATAATCCAGGTTGGAGAAGTCATCCAAACTTCTCTTGGAGAAATAACCCAAATCCACCTCAAATACTTCAAAGACAAAATTTCCAAATCAAGGTGGAGTTCAAAATGTTCCAAGAGAAGCCATCATTAGAAGAAAGCCTTAGCACATTCATACAAATGAGCCAAGAAAATCATGAGAGGCATAATCAAAGTGTCACGCCCTGAACCC